>NQII01005927.1:128478-143526 GCA_002778355.1 Clitarchus hookeri
CCCTCTGAACATTTGGAGGATTGGAAGAGGGGCAAAAGGGGCAGTGAAAATACTTTATCTTCCTTTTTTTCGTAAGTGCTACAAATATCCCATGATATGATGAATCGTATCCAGTCCTGTTAGAGTTCCTCGGAGAGATTGCAGAAAGTTGAGCAGAATTATTCACAAAATCTCACTCAGTTTTGAAAAGCAGAAACACATTTCATGACCCTTGTGTGTTTATCACTTTTTGATGAGACAGAAAACTGAGTGTTGTATCGAAGTACAAAACACAAACATACTTGCAAAACTGGAATTTCTGACAGCAAAGTGTACCAAAGACAGCTTCAATAAATATTTTATCGATATGGAATAAAAAAATTAGTGAATTTAGCCTCATTATTTTTCACTTCCTTCATACAAGCATGCCCCTAAATGCGTATAGCATATAAGTCCTGCAGGAGTAAAGTAGTTTGCTACAATGGAATACTTGACTTGTGTAGAAAGATACACTATGAAGTTGTNATAAGTCCTGCAGGAGTAAAGTAGTTTGCTACAATGGAATACTTGACTTGTGTAGAAAGATACACTATGAAGTTGGGGATTGTGTGATAGTAGTAGCTGAGAACATCCTTAAACTACCAGGATTCGAGAAATACTGTACACGTGAAAATGCACTCCTTCATCTCTCTACAGAATAGGGCGAAGAAGTAATTATATGCAGTTATGAGTTAATATAATTTTGACCTTATGAAATCAAGCCACTAACGGGTAATTTTATATGATCTATATCCAAGACTCAGTACTGCTGCAGCCGTAGCATCAAAGTTTAAAGGAATTCAGGAATACGTTGTTTGTTCGCATTTACTTAAGAATTAATCCGGTTCCTCCTGGTTATTCATGTCTCATCAACTACTAATAAAGGGTCCTTTTTTATTCTTAGGGAACTGAAAGATTGGTGTGTGAAGTAGAGTTTGTGAGCATAAATAATATTATTGCGGTCACTGTTTGGTAAAGTTAAGTTAAATTAAACGAGTTCACGTCAATAGGCTATTGCTTGTTTTACTAAGTAGTTATTATGACAAGAAATATGACTGTACAATTTTCATTTAAATCTCACCTGATTAATTTTTATCCAATAATTAAATAATAAATAACCTGGCGGTTTTTTTCAGTACATTTTATTATTCGCTGTTTACTGAGTATTATGACATGAATTGTATAAAACACCCCATTACTAAATTTTAACATTTTGTAAACAGTATGTACTATATAAAGAAAGGTGTCATGTAACTGGTAGGAGTTTATTTTTCAGTGATGAACATATTTTAGAACAAACAGCTATGATAGCTGTGTTAAGGATTGGCGAAAAATAAGCATTTAATTATTCAAGAAGACTAATATTTATACATGATATAAATTTGTTACAGTTGACGTATGATTTATTTATTAATACATTGAACATTTATATGAATATAGCATTGAAAAAATTGTTACTGAAAGCCGACATTCCATAAAAGCCGTGTTATTGAATGGAAACAATTATAAATGAGAGCCAGTTTCATATTTGTGTGTGTCCTTTACAAAGAAAGGGATGGCAGTGAAATTACTCTTTGTCCCCCCACCCCTTGAAAATTTATATTGGTGAACCACTGAAAGAGCACGAATTGCCATATTATTAAAACAATTATTTCTTAAAAGTTGTACGGTTATCAGTTGGATGACGTATGAATAAAGTAAGGGGTTCCACGACGATGTTAATCGTATATATAATGGAAGGATGCGAGATGTGTGAAAAAGTAGATCCTAGGTATGGCTTTTATAAGTACTCAACCGCGAGCAAATTGTACGAGATATTCTCCGTTTAGTATATAATCACACCGGATATTTCCAATTTTTATAAAATAAAAACAATTGCACGAACTAATTGAGAGAGAGGGGCAGCCCAAAAGCTCCATAGAAGTCCTCGTCTAATTAAAAACTACTACATCCACTCGCCATGACCATTTAAAGGGTATAATAACTTGGTTATAACAACTGTAAGATCTCGCCATATTTTAAATCTTCAAGCCTCTTAAACAGCAGAATTGTAATGATGGCAAAAGGAATAGGATTATGCAGAAATGGAATTATTTACTGTAACTGGACCATGAGTGTCGTGTCATTGGAGCAAATAAATACATGATTAGTTGGACGGTCTCATATCGCAGTGGGGAAGGAAAAAAACACACACCATTGACACACACAATTCTAAAAATTCACAATACATGTATTCAAAATTCTAATTCTTTACGCCTGTGCGTACCGCGAAGCGGCTTAGGGTAAATAACACTAAAATTTTGAACGGAATTTGAAACTATAATTGAGAAAAGATACTACTACTACGCTACAGCACGCCACGTTTATGAGCGTTACTTAAAACACATTTTAAATTGACACGGCACATCATGACTCACCAATTTGAACGCGCCCCAGGGAGAGCGACCAACGAAAGGCTGGAAACAAGCGATATCGTCGCCGCCGTTTCACATCACTGGAGCAAAGCTCCTCAGCGCGGGAATGGGAGAGGAGTACTAGCCACATAGTAGGAGGGGGAGGGGGGTGGCTCTTGTCCTCCCATTCATATGTCATTTGAGCACGGTGGGCTAGAGGAGGCTTAGCCACCACCAACCACTGTCCTATAACAATCCTGATATGCGGGTACGGCCTAGACCACCCACCGCCGCAACAGCAGTACGGAAAGACTAGGTTTCCCCAGCAAGCCGAGGTAACCGAAACCCATCCTTACCCACCCCCTCCCCCCCGGAGGCAAGGAGGGTGGAGAGGGCACCATTGAAGCCTATGTATTTAAAATCGATGTAATTTGGAAAATGCAGCTCTTGTAGTGAACCTGGGAGATTATTTGCTAGATCGCCTACCGGATTTTTAGCCTACTTTCTGAGGTAAAGAAAGGCTTATGATATCACTTTCCTGTGTGTCTGTTTTGTGTGTATGCGTGTGCTTCTGCACGTGTGCGTCCCCCCTATAAATTTTGAATTTTTAAACACGTCAGCAGAATTTTACCAAACTCGGAACGTATATAGCACTTAGTAAGGATACCTGACTTTTATAGTTTTCGACCACGTGGGGCACTTCCAAATTACAGCCATTTTAATATTTAGGGCGATATGTCATATCTCGGGAACCATTAAACCGATTTAAACAAAATTTTATGTGCCGGCAGAGCATCGTGAAAGCATAAACTTTTGAAATTAATATTGTTGTTTGTCCTCCATTTTGGAAGATAGCACTAAATATATATATAAATATTTTATATTAATATCTCGAAAACTATGATTCCAATTCTCACCCAATTTGGCATTCAGGTAAAATTATGATAGCCCAGCTAAACGATAGAAATTTAACTTGATTAGGTACTTATTTAAAAAAAAACTGCCATTGAAATATTTTAGGTTTATTTCATATATATACCATAACACATAACCAATTTTGACCAAATTTTAGATGCTGAAAGTATATTTTACAAGCATCATATATTCCAAAAAATAGTAACTTTTGCTAGCCATTTTTTTTAAGATAGCGCTACATGAATAAATAAAGGTTTCAGGTCATGCTTCGGTAAAAAATTTACCGATTCCTACCAAATTTGGCAAACAAAAATTACTGCGGCAATTTATGTAAATTAATGTATTTTAAATATGCTAGACACTTATTTTAAAAATGGCGGCCAAAAAGTTATTTGAGTTTAGAATGCTATATCGGCGAAACCACACAATCAATTCCAACTTAACAGTATATGCTGACAGTATATATTACAACTATCAAATATGTACACACGAAACATCTTTTGTCTGCCATTTTGTAAGATAGCCCCACATCTATACATAGATTTTTGTCATATATCTATCGATAAAAAATTGACCGATTCCTACCAAATGTGGCAAGCAAGTAGTACTACAGCAGATAATGTAATATAGAATGTTTTAAGAATGTCAGACACTTAGTTTCAAAATGGCGGCTACATAGGCGTCTTATGTTAGAATGATTTATCATCATGGCAATGTAATCAAATCTAACTTTTCTTTGCATGCTGGCGGTAGATATTGAAACTATTAACTGCACCTATACAAAGCTTCTTTGTCCCCCATTTTGTAAGATAGCAACACAAAATAAATAAATATGTTGTCATTACTTGGGAAACAATTGACCAATTCTTATCGAATTTGACATACAAGTAGTAGTCCTGCAGATGATGTAAAAATTATAGTTTTTATATCACAGGCACTTAATTTCAAAATGGCGGACATATAGTCCTATTATTTTATAATGCTATATCGTCGAGACCATGCAATTAATTCCAACTCATCTTTGTATGCTGTCAGTACATACTATCAACTCTATCTACACAAATAATGTTTTGTCCGCCATTTTATATGAATAATTTTTTTTTAACATATCTTGGGAAATAATTGTTTGAGTCTTACCAAATTTGGCAAACGAATAGTACTGCGGCAGATNTTTTTTTTTAACATATCTTGGGAAATAATTGTTTGAGTCTTACCAAATTTGGCAAACGAATAGTACTGCGGCAGATTATGTAAAATGACATGTATTAAGTATGTCGGACACCTTTATCGTCAGAACCATGTAATCAATTCCAACTTAATATTGTATGTTGGCAGTTTATATTACGTCTATCAAATGCTTCTACACAGAGCATCTTTTCTCAGCTATTTTGTAAGATATGTCTCATGAAAAAAATAAAGGTTTTATCAAATATTTCGGAAACAATTGACAAACTCCTACCAAATTTCGCAAAGAATTTTCAATGCAGTAGGTGGTCTAAACTGCTGTTTTAAGTAGGTCAGGCACTTATTTTCAAAATGGTGGCTATATAAATATTTTAGCTAAGTATATTTTACTAACGAAAGATATTTCAACCTAACTTTGTATTCTGGCAGTATCTATAACATTAATACATTTTTTACATATAGAGCCTTATTTCTTTGCCATTTTATAAGTTAGCCCCACCATATAAATTAAGTTTTTATGTCATATCTCTGGAAACAATCAACTCTTTGTTACCAAATTCGGGGAAGAAGTTGTACTGGGGTAGGCTATACGTATATATTTTCTTAAGTGTGACGAACACTTAGTTTAAGAATGGTGGCTATAAAATATTTTTACCNGTAGGCTATACGTATATATTTTCTTAAGTGTGACGAACACTTAGTTTAAGAATGGTGGCTATAAAATATTTTTACTTAAGTGTACTACACCAACGAAACTACTTAATCGATTTTAGCTTAACTTCGTATACTTGCAGTATACAATTATCGAATGTGCTAATACATTACTTTTTTGTCTTCAATTTATGTAGATCGTCACATGAAAAATATGAATGTTTTATCCATATCGCTGGGACCAATCAACCGATTTTCATCAAATTCTCCTCACAAGTAGTGCTATGGTATGTCATTTAAAATTACATGTTTTGAGTGGCTCAGTCATTTATTTTTAATATGACGGTACTGTAAATATTTAAGGTTTGTAAATTCTATCATTCGAAATTATTACACTGATAAAATTCCAAGCTGATGCTCAAATCTGACCTCCTTAATGCAGTTGATTGGACACAAGCTTATGGCATGAGGTTTTCTGGTTGTAGTCCCCGGTAAGGCATGTGTGTATTTGAAATTGCCTCACTACTGTTGCATATGTTTCTGGTTTCATTTCTAATGATATTGATTTCAACGAGACAAGTCCTACCTACCAACTCAGCTTTTAAGAAATTATTTTAACATTAATTGCAACCATTTTGAGGAAAGTAGGCTCATTTGTTATACCAGTAACTTCTTGTTAAGTAAGTGATATCGCAGAAGGCGAAAGCACACTAATGAGATAACTAAGCAGACACAATTTGTTACGAGAATGTGTGTAATCGAGGGGGAACTAACGAGCTTAAAACAGGGAAGGAAACAAAAGAAATAGCGCACAGACAACCAGCTTCATACTGTTCGCGCGTCACGTTTTGGCGGGTGGACTTCCTAGCGCTACGCGGCACTGTCATCAACACGGCTTGCACGGCAAGATGTTTGCGTAGTTAGCAAGTGATATGCACTGTACTTACTGTTCAGAAAACATTCGTTGTCGATGATCTCGCTCACAGCATACAATGTTTTGATAGGCCTGCACTAATTTTATGATTTTATAATTTTTTAGATTTATTTTGTGATAATAGTTATTCTGTTTGTTCAGTTTATGAACTTATCGAAAGTAGAAAAAAAAGGATACTTGATATTAAATAAATGTGTTTTAAAAACGCTAAAAACGTACAGAACAACAAATTAAATTTCAGTAAACATATACAAACCAGACAATAGTGGGTAGATCTTCATGTGCATATGATTACTAGTCCACCTGTTGAAAATAACAATTTTTGTGGCTTAGAACGTTTTAATTCATTTCGGTTAAAAATTTTATGAATACTTTATAAAATTGCAACCAACTAGAATTTATGCACTTCGATTTTACCATAAACTATAGGCTTACGTCAATAACATTGATATAACATCACAAGTTTCTGACTCTTTATATTCCAAAACCATAACTACAATCCGACCCTACTCCTAAAGACAATTAGAAGAACTGAATTTTCATTAATAAATCACAATGAGATACGTAGGTAATGAACTATAAATGTCTCCCAAGTATCATGCCGGAAGGCAAATAAGCAGATGTTTTCGGAACTACTGATAGTAGCGAAAATACTACCGAAAATGCAGAAAGGTGCGATCTGGCGGTGAAATTTTGTACCAAAGGATGGAAAAGAAACTAAGACAGTACGACACCCAACCAAAAATTTAAAGATACAAGTCACTTGGCCTAAAATTCACTTGGCTTAAAATTCACTTGGCCTATAAGTCAGTTGGCCTAAAAGACACTTGGCCTAAAAGTCACTTTAATTAAAAAGTCACTTGCACTGAAAGTCACTTGAACTAAAAGTCACTTGACCTAAAAGTCATTTGACCTAATGTCACCTGGCCTAAAAGTGATTTCGCCTAAAAGTCACTTGGGCTAAAAGTTACTTGACCTAAAAGTTAGTAGGTCTAAAATTCACTTGGCTTAGATTCAATTGGCATAAAAGTCACTTTACCTAAATGTACCTAGCCTAAAAATCACTTGGCTTAAAGGTCACCTAGCTGAAAAGTCACTTGTTCTAAAGTAATTTGGCCTAAAATGTACCCAGTTTAAAAGATGCTTGGCCTATAAGTCATTTGGCATAAAATTTCAATAGGTATGGGTACATGCCATTTGGCCTAACATACATTTGGCCTAAAATAAGTGTATGCCAAATTACTTTTAGACCAAGCGTTTTTAGACCAAGTGCTTTTAAAGGCCAAATGAATTTTAGGCCAAAGGACTTTAGCCAAGTGAGTTTTAGGCAAAGTGATTTTTATGCTAGGTGATTTTTATGCAAAGTACATTTTAAGACAATTTACTGTTAGACTAAGTTACTTTTAGGCCAGTTGACTTTCAGGCCAAGTGAATTTTTGGCCAAGTGACTTTTACGCCAAGCGACTTTAAGGTGAAACGATTTTAGGCCAAGTGACATTTAGGCCAAGTGATTTTGAGGCCAAATGACGTTTAGACCAGGTGATTATTGGCCAAGTGACTTCTAAGCCAAATTACTTTTAGGTCAAGTGACTTTTAGGCAAAGTGACTTTAAGGCCAACTGATATTTAGGTAAAATGACTTTTAAGCCAAGTGACTTTTAGGCCAACTGACTTTTAGGTTAACTGACGTTTAGGCCAAGTGCATTTTAAGCCAAGTGAATTTTTGACCAAGTGACTGTTATATTTTTAAATTTTTGGTTGGGTGTCGTACTATCTCAGTTTCTTTTCTATCCTTTGGTACAAAATTTCACCGCCAGATCGCACCTTACTGAATTTTCGGTAGTATGTTCGCCACTATCAGTAGTTCCGGAAACATCTACTTACTTTGCTTCTGGCGATTACCTTTTAGTTGTTGAGCATGATACTTGGATGACATAAGAATTCTTTACCTACGTATCCCATTGTGATTTATTAATGATAATTCAGTTATTCTAATTGTTTTTAGGAGTAAATGGCTAACTAGTTTGCCGAACGTAATTAGTACTGGTTGACTTTCAGTAGCAATTTAAAATAAATGGCAATCAATAGTTTATTATTTTCTTGTGGTGACAATATGTTTTATAAAAGTAAAGCCTCTGAGAACTTCAAAATATGGATAAAAATATTTCAGTCTTCGTGCAATAGCAATAAAAAATTATCTAAACTGTAATTTGTATTGACAAAAAGTTATAAATTTGAGATAATAATTGTGTACTTTAAAAAGCCAAACATTTTGGTTTTGCGTGTATTTCTATTTGCCACAAATATATATTTTAAGTACTCTTGTATTTATTAGGTTACTATGCATTTAATCTAAAACTTATTATAGTCTATTACAAAGTTTTGTCTTAATTTTTATTATACTTTTTGATAGCGAAAATATGTTTCCGTGTTTGTTTATATAATATGCAACTTTCTATGAGCAGTGTTCGGTATTTCATGTGGAGTCCCTCAAGTTTAAACTTAGTGTGCCTGATTTTTAATTTTATCCACAGAAGCTTACGTTGTCTTTAAAATATGTCAATTGTTATTTTACCGTGACGTTGTTAAGGCCTGATTCACAATGCACAGTCGGCAGAGGGCATTTCGCAGGCCGAAGTCGGCAGTCAGATAAAATTTTCCTAAGTAAAATACGTGCATTCACAACGTGCAGTCGGCAGTCTACAGTCTAGCAGACGGAGATGGTTCAACTTTAACTTCTACTGCTCGACTGCTTACTGTAGGAAGATTCCAGCTAACCAGATGTGCTTGTGAACACGTAAGGTAAACCAGACTGATACCACAGACGCAATTTCAAATATATCAATTTTTGATGATGACTGTTGTGAAAACAGATAAACGTTTCATTTTGCCTACATTATCTAAAAGGTTTCGTTTCTATATTTTTTCTTTTATTAATGGTAATTAACTTGTAAATCAGTTATTACCTTGTAGTTAGAGTTGGTATTGCTGTTGTTATAGAGTTAGATGATCTCAAGCATTTTTCCAGTGCTGTACTTCCAAAACTAAACTAGTAGTTTCTACAAACATTATTAAAAAACAGCATGGTTGACAGAGAATGTACAACATAATGTGGGATACAGCCGACTGTGGACTGCCGACTGTGCTTTGTGAACAAGGCTTAAGATACTCTGAATAAAATTACTGTACGTTGTCATAAATTGCAAGCAGAAATTAATTTCATTAGGCGATATTTCACAGATGAGTTCAGGCCAGAACCAAGACGCACAGTGTTATTTTGCCTTCTATTTTTTGCAATAACAACTTTATACACATATTTATAAATTAAGAACTTTTTCGAAAGTAATAACCCATAAAACTGCTCAATTATATCACATATATTTTACCTATTTCTCTCTCTCTCTCTCTCTCTCTCTCTCTCTCTCTCTCTCTAGATATATATATATATATGTATGTGTATGTATATATATGTATAATTTGTTTTACCTTAATAATTATCACAGTTATTTTAATGGCACAGAACCGAAAATGCTTATTATTTTTTCCATCAATGCTAATAATATTTTAATGAAAAAATTATGTTATTATTGCAGTTTCCTCTTTTATTTAATTCTACACTACATGTATAAAACGTATCTTTATAAAAAATCGAAGGCAGCAGACGCATGCCATAAACACGTCAATAATCTGTTCGATGTTCCCTGAAGATAAAAAAAGCACAAATAAAACTCTTTGCAAAAACAAAACAGAAACAGAATACAAGCAACTTACAGAAATCAACATTTCACCTGTCATCTCGAAAATCATTGATAAGATAAACAATGTTCAGTTAGTAGAATACCAATATTTGAACTATATATACTACGAAAAAACAAAGAGTTGGACTTCCGGCCACATCACAATATAAGCACTACACTTATGAACATCACAGATATCATGGACAAGTCACAAATATAATATCTATTAGACTATTCGAAACACTAGACTATACGAAAGCCCTCTACACCGTTAATTACAAAAGTATGTTGAATAAGTTAAGCATTATTTCTTTACGTAGTGCCTAAATAACCTTTCACAAATCGCAGAATATGTATTTTATATAATCTATGAACACACATGGGATATTTTATTGTGCCTAAGGTATCTAACGTATCACCAGTATGCAGATGTCACGCAACTTATCTCTCGTATTCTCCAAGCAGCGAACTGTCCACAGTAGAAAAACGAAGACCTTGAAGGAGCGAACAAGGGATGGGACGAAACACCCTTCAACTTAACGCTAAAAGCCCTTTCATACGATAATTTTTTTTTTTTCAAATTACCTTGAATGTTTATTTAATTCAATTTATTGAATGCTATATGATTTCATAAAAATGTCATAATCGCGGCCATTTTCTCTTACAATTTCTCGAATGTCTCGTTTCAGTTCAAGATTTTCGTTTAGAGCATATTTTAAATTTTCTTGAATTCAAAATTTAAATCGCTTTATCATAGATTTTCTGAGAGTATTAATGGAAGTTAGCTCATAATAATAGAGGTGTGTGTGCACATTAATAAGGATGCATATGTTTTAGAAAAATGTACAATAAAATGAAGGAAATTAGTTGGGATTTAACCAATTATTTTCGTGTCCTGCACGAGTCGTAAATACTTTTAAAAATTTACTTTTGGTATTTTTTAACTGGTTTAATTAAACCGTTTGTGATAAATTTTTATGTGGAGACTTGAAAACTTATTGCATGTCAGTGATGCTTCCAAGGTTTAATGCATTCCAGTTCCACTCATCGCGCATCCGCAATCAGTAGCCCGCAGAATCCAGCAGTGAGGTTAGCTACACTTGGCCCGTGGCACCTCGAGTTCCCCCTCCCCATAATGATCGTTGGGCTGCTTCATGCTCGATGCGCTTCACCATCTCGTACTGAGCTACACAAGTTCCCCACGTCCACGACGATGGCGCTTGCGGACTAGCCAGTTGGTCAGCGGACTGGTATTTTAATATTTTCAGCCTGGGGATTCCCTATCCGCCACCTGGGGACGCGATGAGTTGCGAAATAGTCACCGCGTCCAAGCTGCCATAGTCCCACCGCACTCGCAGAAACCATTCGCCTTCGCTGGTCCCAAGGGGCGGGTAGATCCCGGCAAGAGAGTATCCACGGGCACTATGTTCACCCCACGACAGCTCGGCTCGTGAGGCGAAAAGCCAGGCGCAACCAGTTTTGTTAAATCGCACGAACTCGCGTCCCGGACCGATCAGAGAACTCGGCCGGCCGGGAAACGTTTAAAGATATTGTTAAATTTTTTAAACGCTTCATTTGAGATATTTTAATGCGTGTGCTAGTGCCTGGTTCATAATTACCATCATCACGTATTTTAGGGTTGGGGAAAACTTATTATTTTATTAAATAGTTTTTTATATACTGCACATTTAGTATTGAATGGAGATCGCAGTTTCTCGTGTACAAATTGGCTTCACCAATTATCCTTAGATATTTATTCTGAAGAATTTGTAAGTGATGTTTTAGTGATTGAGCTGCGTTTTCCCACATTTCATTCCCGTACATGAGGGCTGAATTTTAAACTAATAGTTTGAGGACCCATTTTCCTCACAACAGCAGGATGCTGTAGTGAGGAAAATGGGCCTTCTCAGAGTGTTCACTTTATTGTTTTATAGGTTTTTAAGGTCAAGGTCACGGTTGCTTGNTCCAAGGTCAATATCATAGTTGCTTGTCATTTCCCATGATTGTTTCATAAGCAAAATATAGGTTTTTTTCCACTTCATCACTAGCGTAGATGTCGTCCGAAGTAGTGGTCTAGGTCAAGGTTGTAAGACATCACGGTTCCTGGTATTGCGAGCAGGGGCAAATGGGTTTTATTAGATTGTTCGCATGTTTTTTCTTCATCCTTAAAAATAGCGGCAGGGTGCGCTCTCACACTTGTTGATCTCCTCCTGACAGTAGGAGCCAGTGTAGCCGTCCTGGCAGTGGCAGCAGTGGCTGTTGCCGATGTCCTCACATGTACCATTGTTACACAGCTCCTCCTTGATCATTGCGAGCGGGGGCAAATGGGTTTTCTCAGAGTGTTCGCATATTTTTCTTAATCCTTAAAAATACGTACGTATATATAGTATTTAAAATGAAATAACTTTTTTACCTGGCCTTGTATAACTGAATTCCTCTCGTAAAGGGAAGTGCATGAGTTACTCGGCTGGTCTGCCACCCTGGAGCCTGACTCGACTTTCGACTAGTCTATGTAACTTCTCTTCGACTCGTTGAGACCTGCACGGTGCCTACACCGTCGGTCGACCACCTGGCTACCTTTCAGATTCTCGAGATGTTAGTTGATAACTCAATGTCAGACAAGGTAGGTGCGTTCCACCGCTATTGATGCTGGTTGTGAGTGTTAGTTGTAATCTGAATTTGATGGTTTCATTCCGATCGGCTCGTAAGGAAATCGTTTGATATTCTGTTGCACTGACCAGGACAGTCTGGTCTTGACTAGCATCATCTAGAGCAGCGCACAGCACCCGACGCTTGTGCAATATGCGCTGGTTGGTAATTGCTTATAACTATTTTCCTTTACATTTTATTTTTTAAATCTGTTTACATTGATATGTAGCAGTGTTGACATTGTCGCTCCCCATGCTTATCGACTCTATCATGGTATTTTTTTTTGTCTAATATGACATATATTGCTCGACGCTCGCACATTATGTATTGGTTGGTAGGGGAATCTGTATTACTCTGTACTGTAGCGCAGCTCGGTCGGAGAGTGTACGTGTAGAAAATCGTTTGCTATTCTGCTGTACTAACCAAGGCTACCACGTCAGTTTTCTGACGCATGGTCTTGTCTAGCAACGACTGGTGCGATGTACAGTGCTCGTCTCTTGTGCAATACGTGTTGGTTGGTAGGTGTTTAAAACTTTTTTCTTTTTTTTATGTCTGCTGGCATCAGTGCTTTGCGACGGTAATTTTTTTGGTCTAAAGTAATTTACAGTGTTCGTTGCTCGCGCAAAATGCATCGGTTGGTGGGTGTTTATAACTATTTTCTTTTGCATATTTTATATCTAATCATCAATATGTGGCAGTGTCGTCGTCTATTGGATGGCCACTGGTTTAAATGCATGATGTTTAGCGGCAAGCAAAGTCGCGTAATGTTTCTTAAAATTATCACCGCTGGTAAATAGTGTGCCGCACTTGTCATAGTGTAGCATTTTTTTTGAGATTAGTCCTTGTGAATATAAGCTTTTTTTTCCATTGATGGGCATTCCAGATTTTTACTTAAGTTCTCGTCACAATAGCAACATCGATATGGCTATTACGGACTTGGAACTATCAGGTTTTATTATTTTTATAGTAGAGGTTTGATACGACATCATGCTCGCAGCGCACTTGCGTCTATGTTGAGCCTTTATTATTTATTATTATGTGACTTAATGTTATCATGTATCGGACGGTTTTATATGTTGCATCAGGTTCCCCCCAACCCACGTGTTAGGCTGATGCTGATTATTGCGACCTTAGGCCCTCACAGTCGAACCATACCACTNCTTTTGCATATTTTATATCTAATCATCAATATGTGGCAGTGTCGTCGTCTATTGGATGGCCACTGGTTTAAATGCATGATGTTTAGCGGCAAGCAAAGTCGCGTAATGTTTCTTAAAATTATCACCGCTGGTAAATAGTGTGCCGCACTTGTCATAGTGTAGCATTTTTTTTGAGATTAGTCCTTGTGAATATAAGCTTTTTTTTCCATTGATGGGCATTCCAGATTTTTACTTAAGTTCTCGTCACAATAGCAACATCGATATGGCTATTACGGACTTGGAACTATCAGGTTTTATTATTTTTATAGTAGAGGTTTGATACGACATCATGCTCGCAGCGCACTTGCGTCTATGTTGAGCCTTTATTATTTATTATTATGTGACTTAATGTTTTCATGTATCGGACGGTTTTATATGTTGCATGAGGTTCCCCCCAACCCACGTGTTAGGCTGATGCTGATTATTGCGACCTTAGGCCCTCACAGTCGAACCATACCACTGCAGTCCCTCTGTGCTATCGGAACCGTTGAACTACAACTCTCATTGGCGGTTTGATCGAAATCTCGTGTGTCTGGCATTTCGTGAGCTACTTGCACCGAGTACTGCATGCATAGGTGGGTATTACGCATGCTGCACGTCGGAATTTGGCCACCTGTGTCGACATCAGTGCTCCTAGCGGCCGCCATCGGTAACGCAAACGATGCTGGCGTCCCCTGACAGGTGACAGGGGAAACGAAGATGGCTGAAGACCACCGCGACCCTAGCGGACGACGGTCGTGCACTCTAGCGGTCGAATGGAGAAACGAAGATAACTAGAGCATCTGCGTGTATTGCTCAAGAAGCCGTAGTTAGGGTCCTGAGTTCGAGACTTGACACTATACAAAAGTATTAATTCTCTTTCAGACTTAGACAAAATCTGGTAATTTTTTTCTGTAGTGATGGCTGTGAATATAATATTAGTGTGGGTTAAGATAAATTAAAAACATAGAACTAATTTATACACTTTAACTTTATTTTATAGACTTGACGTAATTAGAATACATAATAATATTTTATACACGCTCAACGTATTCTTCATTCGAGCAAAACATTTATGGTAACCGTTTTTGCGGAAAGATTTCTTCTGTGAGCATTCAAGACACACTTATTCGCATATACCGCACAGCAGTTATCACATGGGTAAGTATATGATGGCAACTGGACAGTTACTATCTTCATGGNTTATTCGCATATACCGCACAGCAGTTATCACATGGGTAAGTATATGATGGCAACTGGACAGTTACTATCTTCATGACATTTGGCATTGGTGCGGTTAGCGAATGTCTTGCAGCAGTACTTGCACTCGCTTCCTGATGAATGACAAACATTGGCTTTGTACTTCTTATTATGCCTATACAGGTTATA
>NQII01005928.1:0-16292 GCA_002778355.1 Clitarchus hookeri
ATAAATTTGTAGCTATTTCCGTACAAAATCTAATAAAGTTACTACGTTAGGTTACAGCTCAAAATAATTGTCCGTTCCATAAGACTGTCATGAAGAATATTTTATAGGAAATAAGTTTTGTGGTTCGCTTGAATTTACAAATTTAACAGTCATATTAAAATTGTTAGGTTGCAGATAAGTGGCAACAGAAATCAGTTTCGTTTTATTTACTTGAGAGTACAGTAAAAAGGCATAATAATAATAATAAAAACAACGTACAATTCTACAGTGTCAATCGTTGAACGTATGTAGCCGAAGGCCACACAAAGAACTCTAAGCACAAACCAAGCAAAACCTACGAAAGTATTTAACTCAAACGCGAATAATTAATATGCACAAATGTGTTAGTAACCAGTAACAGTGAGAAAACACGCAATTAAAATAATATACGCATACGCTCTTTCTATTTACAGGTATTTAATTTTTGGTTGAATCCCAAACACCAGTCGTGGCTGAAAAAAAAAACAATTATAAAGGGAAGATATGTTTGCAGGAGATACTTAAGTACTCTAATAACAGTATTCAGTGGTTTTCAGCTACTTAAGCCTGTATGCCACGACAAAATTTTCCGTACAATTTTGGGCGAAAGCTTACACGAGACCTGCTATCACAGCCTTGTATGCAAGCTGCTATGGAGGTTTCTATGAAATGACCTGTCACACGATATTTGCTGCCGTAAGAGTAAAGGCGTTTGCATTTGTTATAATTCTACTTCTGCAACTGGAGTTCTGGTACACTTCTTCACTCACGACTTATCCGTTTAGGCACAGTGCCTAATAGTTTTGTTGTGATAACTGGAACGTTTGTGTTAAATAAACATGAATGTTTACATAAGTTTTCACAAAAAGCAGTTTTAGCATAAGTCGGGGTTTTATCTACCATCTATTATTGTTTAGTGGACTTATCGCTGTTCCTCAAAACAAAAACAAAAAAAAAAAATTACGACAATCCACAATACCGCACTCTGCCACCATCTCTCTGATTGGATAAAGTTTCAACCTTTTAGGAAACCTTCCATCGGAAATTGCACACGACGAATTACGAAGAGTCCATAAAAATTGCAAATATTCCATACAACAATCCGTACAAGCGGCCATGCAAGTTTGCATGGGAACTTCCAAGCAATCTTCCTTCGTGGTACAAGGGCTTTACCACTTGAGGCGTCGCGGATGCACGTGTTTTGTACACGTGTATGTTCCAAATGCATTTTGCATATAATATTTTTCTTTTACAATTGTCGAATTTTTTCCTGAGTGTGTCCTATGGCGTTAAATTTTTTTTAAATATCGCATTCCTAAAATCTATTATAAAATTCTGATTATAAAAACAGTTAACAAAAATATCAAGAATGTTGGTTTCTTATTATCAGACATTCCGTAGGGAATTCGCAGGATAGAGTTAGTTAGTCGGGCGAACCACGGATTCAAAAATACTGCAAACGACTGGGTAAGCGCAGGGCGAAGAAAAATATTACTAAGCAGATCTGTAAAAAAATTTTGTATAAAGGTTTCTCCATGTCTTTGAGGCTGTATCAAGGGAATCGTTTACATGTCATGAAGTGGAACAGAAAGAAAGAGAGAGAGAGAGAGAGAGAGAGTGGCATGATGCCTTCGTTGCGCTACTGAACTAAATCTGTTAGCCAGAAGATCCGCTTTTCACACTGCTGTCCTGCAGTGTAATTCCAAGGTACGATGCCCCATGGATAGAGACATGCATAATTCGCGTTATTTTCTGGCTGCGTGATAAACTTCGCCGTCCTATGTACCGGGAGAGTAGCCCGCGCCTATTTATCCGTACCTATACAACCCGCACACATTATTACCCAGCTAACAAAACATAGATCTTTGCAGAACACCGCGTGCGCGTTGATTCGTTATCACCAGTACAGTACGCGGTGAACGGATAGTGTTATGGCAGCAATGCGTTATGAAGCAGTCGCGTTTCAAATAATGCACATCCGTTTATTGTGTTGAAACAGATCACTGCGATGTTTACCGAATACGTTGGAACGTGACGTTTGCGTCCTTGGTAACACACATCTGCCTCGCTTCGAGTCGTTGTGTTCCTTCACGTGACACAAAATTACAGTCACCGCTTACTGTACTGGCGAAAAGGAATCAACGCACGCGCACGTGTTGTTTTGTAGCGATTCTCTATGGTCGCACCGCTGATTGGTGAAAGCTGACAACGGCGTCGAATGTTCAGGTAACAGACGAGGCGCCTATACGAGTACGTACACGACACGGGACTCGGCTGCACACGAGGATATGTTTTGTAAGAAAGGTAGTAGCGTGTGCAGGTTGCATAGATACGGGGAAAAAATGCGCGGGCCACTCACCCGGTTATATTCGAGTCGGAATCATTTGTTTATTGGCTTCCGCGGAAGTCAGGTGCCATTTTCCCTTTCGACATGTTTGTACGCTATTGGACCATGCTACCGTTCATTGTTTATTATTGGTTGAAATACGCACGGGACGTGTCAGGCAAACTTTAACTCAGTAAAGAAAACCAATTTAAATGTATAACGTTTCAAGGTCTATTCTGTCCTCGAATAATAACGTGAAATTTGCCGTTCTCCACCCACGGATTTCAGCTAGTCTATCTATTGTCCTTAGCGAGTAGGACTCCCGGACACTCATTATGAAAAAAAAATGACGTTCATTTAGAAAAAGAGAACATTTAATTAAAAAGGACACTGCAAATTAATTTGAGCCGAAAATTAATTATACTGGAAGACGATATACCCATATACTTAATTTTTTTTTGCAAATAATTTGGTTTTAGTATTGTTGAAAAAAAAAAGTTATCAAGTGATGACAATTTTTAGCCTACAACTATTAAAACATTATTTATTTTATCATTTAAGGGGAAGAGACCCCCCGCCATCTAGGATTTACGTACTTTCCTCCATAACTTAATTCCCGAATTTAATATTTATAAACTATGATTGTAATGTTTCATGGAGCATCTTAACTGTTATTTAGAAATCCAATTTATTATTCCCCCGTTACTTGTTTTACTTCTACACTGAAGAGCCAAAAAAACTTATACACCTGCCTAATATCGTGTAGGCCCCCCGAGCACGCAGAAGTGCCGCAAGACGACGTGGCATAGACTCGACTAATGTCTGAAGGAATGCAAGAGGCAATTCACACCAAGAATCCTGCAGGGCAGTCCACAAATCCAATCTGCACCAATTTGAGAAAGGGTTGCACGTCTGTCACGTATAATGATTCTCGTCAGTCGTCGTTTGTCCCGTTCTTTCACGATCTTTTTCCGGCCGCAGAGATGTCGAAGATTTTATGTTTTACCGGAATCCCGATATTCACGTTACACTCGTGAAATGGTCATATGCTAACATCCAAATGTTATCGCTACCTCGGAGATGATATGTCCCATCTCTCGTGAGCTGACTACAACACCACGTTCAAACTCACTGAAATCTTGATAACCTACCATTTTAGCAGCAGTAACCGATCTAGTTGCCGACCGCATCGCGTTACTTTGATTGGTTCCATACCTCTGTTATTTGCATACGCACACCTATACCAGTTTTTTTTTGGCTCTTCAGTGTATATACTTGCAAACATATTTTTCTTATTTCCATTTGATGACGATATACAGAGATAAATTGGGATTAGTAGGTGTAAACCTAGGTGTTAATGTCAATCACTTATATAATGTATCCAGAAAACTAATGTGCCTTACTGAATAAACGCATCAACGAAATCAGTCAAATTGTTTTGGACTTTGCAACATGACTAGCTTAACTTTATATGTGTGACGCTATGGCAAGTTGTATTGATTTCATCTCACTTCTTCATAAATATATATTGTTTAGTATCTTCTAGGGACAAAATGATAAACAGCCGCCTCGTTCCTGTACAGTTTTCACTGAGAAAAATCTGCAAGCAAGGTCTGCAAAATACACACAATGATACCTATTTTAGAAGACAAGATTAAGAAAGAAAGATCAGTTACGTAAAACGTAAATATCAAAATCCGAAAATGTTTTACGGTCGTAGAAATTATACAATAACAGAAAAACAAAGCTGTTAGTCCTTAACTTCGTATCACTTTTCTGCGTATTTTTATATTCGAATAACGTGCGAAAAAACTAAGGAACGCAGCGACTCAGTGAACGGCGTACTTCTTTCCGATAATTTGGGCAGCACGCTAGAGGAAAATCTGCGGGACACAAAACTGCGCCATAATTATTTTAGCCAATGGGAAAGTTATTCGTTTAATATTAATGCCTATAATTTTGCGTTAAATAGTGATTTCCACAATACTTCCATATAAACACAATTTATGGCACAACCACCAATCACGCTATAATTCTAAAAAAAAAAAAAATCTAATAAATTCTTATGAAAATGTAGGTGTAGTAAATGAGACCACACTATGTGACAGTCTAATCGCATAATATAATAAATTTAGAAATGTCTGGCAGGCACTGCCAGCTCATTTAGGGTTCACCTTTTCTGGTTCACAGCATAAGTAGACGAAATCAGGACCACGTGAAAATCTAATTAGAGCTTGGAGTATTAGAATGTCATCAACTTTCTCTTCAGTAGATAAATTCCTATCGATTTACGAGAAAACTTCCTGAACAACTTTCAACTTGTCGGATACATTGATTAAATGAGTATATTAGTTGAACGTACGACAAAAAACCATCCTGAGGTGAAAGGCGACTACATAAAGAGTGCAAACGTTGATAGATTGTTCATGTACTCAAACATTAATACTAGTTACTATTCACGGCAAAGTGATCACTTTTGAAAGCCCTCTCATTTGGAATAATAGTAAATACATATATTTTATTTGAGCTTTAGACGTTAACTTCCGAGTGCGGTGGAATATACACATTATGTTTACTATGTATATGGCGATACTTAATTAAAAAGGTGGTTAAAGGATAAAAAATGGCTGAAAAAAAAATTAACTATCACTTCAAATGTGCTCGCTTTGCCGTGAACAGTCTATAAGCCTGTATCTCATGCTTCGTTAACTTCTTCGTTATTCTAACGTTTATTATAGTCATTTTATTCTTGGCTTCATTACCGATTGAGTTTTGGACAGTGGCTTGTTTCATTTGTTTTTGGTGATTGATGTTTGTCGCTACAACTTAAACTGCACAAAGTTCCGTTATAAATTTCGTGAANCTCTCATGCTTCGTTAACTTCTTCGTTATTCTAACGTTTATTATAGTCATTTTATTCTTGGCTTCATTACCGATTGAGTTTTGGACAGTGGATGTTTCATTTGTTTTTGGTGATTGATGTTTGTCGCTACAACTTAAACTGCACAAAGTTCCGTTATAAATTTCGTGAATACCGCACAAACAATATAAAAGTTAGCTTTTGTTGGGACCGGCTACGACTTATGACATCTCACAGAGAGGAAAAAAGTTGTGAACTCACATTGGAACGGACGTGTAAAAAAAAGATTTTATTGGAAAAACCCCTATCGAGACTTTCTTTACGCTT
Source organism: Clitarchus hookeri (assembly GCA_002778355.1). NCBI lineage: Eukaryota > Metazoa > Arthropoda > Insecta > Phasmatodea > Phasmatidae > Clitarchus > Clitarchus hookeri. The sequence continues at coordinate 5,532 of NQII01005928.1, forward strand.
TAATAGATAAAGTAACTTTCATAACTTTGTCAAAATATGTTGCGGGATTGCGCTAAAGAAGCGCAACTGCAGCAGTGTGTCGGGTCCACCTGTCATGTTAGCTGGAGGTGCTGCGCTGGTTGAAAGTATTCCAATCCTTCACAGACGAAGGGCTCTTCACGAGGCGTGAATTTCAAGACAGGTCACGTGATGTGAGGATGTCCATGACATGGTAACTGCTACTCCCAGCACGCCAAATAGCATGCACTGTTGTCCAAAAGTGTTCCAGTAATGTTCAACAACATTTCGACATAGTAGGCTCGTAACTATATACATGCTTCACATGCTTCTGTGTTTCATAACTCAGTGCGTTTCCCCCGCGGCTGTCTCTGTATCATACCTGTCCCATCTTCCATAGTGTTCTGCAAAGTAGAGAGAGAGAGAGAGAGAGAGAGAGAGAGAGAGAGAGAGAGAGAGAGAAATAAAAAGAAAAATACATGAAAATGTTGTACTATCGTCGGAACTATGTTTGTGTGCAGATTTTAAAGTCGATCGGATACATGCAAGTGGGCCAAAATTTGCTCACAGGATCCTGTCACACACATGAGAAAAATAATTACAGCTTGACCTTGTGCGTTACGTCGTCAAGAACAAGGAAAACATTTCAAACGCTAACAGGTAAAGTGAGAATTTTTGAGGTCCTAGTTTCTTTTTTCCTATCAGTCATTTTTTAAACCTTCAGCCACTTTTTTTAAATAAAATTTTTTCCACGTAAGAAATAAACACAGTGTACCGGGCTCGAAAGTGAAGGTATAAGGTTACAATAAAAAATATTTATTGACTATAATTTCAAAATGAGAGTGCTTCAAAAGTGCTCACTTTACCGTGAACAGCCCATACTGCAGTTACACTTGCACATCGGTTTTTGAAGAAGAAACGGCGAGCGCGTTGGCACTCGGGCCGCTGGGGTTCCCTTCCTGACCGCGCGTCGAAGTCTCCAGCGGCCTGGCGCGGTAATGAGCGGCGTCCACAAAGCTGACGTAAATGAGCCCGGAGACCACGCCGGCCTCGCGAGGACGACACCAGCGCGCGCGGTCAACCCTGTGCTTTATTTTAACGCGGGCACAGGTGGCGTGTCCTTGCTGCTCTCCCGTCACGAAGGCTCCGTCGTTCTAGTCGACGTCCGCTCTCTCCTGCCGCTAACAACCATTCTACCATTTACTGTTTCCGTGCACGTGTTTCCCCTATGTTGGATTTTTTTTTCTTTGTTTATATTTTAAAAAAAAACTATTCCTAGAGTACTCCTAAACCCAACTATAGTCCATACACGGCTACTCTTACAACTTTTCTGAAGCCCTACTGAAGTTTTACTTTCACAACAGTCCTCCGCCTCATGCAAACAAAGCGTAAACAAAATTATCCAGGACCAACACACCGCATTCGTGCGCACTTAGTATAATAATATTTTGCATGAGAACTATTTCTTGCCAGGCATTACCAACACACATATTTTCTCTCTCTCTTTATTAATGTTAGTTAAATTCGAAATGTTATAATTCATAGACACAATACAAATAAAAGTTCAATTTAACCAAAGTAAGGTAGTATTACGTTAACACACGTATTAAACGCTTGTGATACATGGCATATTTATTACCTAACCAAACACGTCCTACATGGGGTGTTTTTTCAAAGGTTTGATTAAAAAAGTATGAATAAACCGTAAATGAACTATAGCTATCGACCTTACACTTTACACTGCAGTACAGATTAGACAAGGGAACTACGAACTTATAATTACGTCACAATTTTAATTCTGCCAAAATCTGGCAAAATTAATATCGTGACACCAACACGAGTTCGTAGTCGAGTCGTTACGTCTGTACTGCTATATAAGGTCAATAGATAGTTGGATGCAGTGGTACTTATGGAGTTTTGTTTTTTAAATAACATAAAAAATCTAGAAAAACCAAGAATCCAATATGACGGGGAAGGTTTACCGTAACGGCCCTGCGCACCAAGCTGAGAGCCGCGAACTTCAGATGGGGAATCAACGTTAAACGAAATTCCTTCTCAATTCATCAACTTTAAAGATAACTATTTCAAACACAAACATTTTAACGATACTTTTTCAGAAAATATTCATATATAAAATGATTTAAAATTTATATATTTATTTACCTTTCTTTGTTATATGTAAATTTCCCTATTATATTTTAAAGAAAAAAATATATTAAACAAAACAATCGGCCAGATGTCTTAACGTTGCGACATTCCTTAAGAAATTTCACGTTGAATACTTTTCGTTTGAAATAGTTATCTTTAAAATTGACGCTATGAGAAGAGATTTCGTTTAACATTGATTCCCCATTTGAAATTTGTGGCTGCCGACCTGGTAGGCAGGGCCGTTAATAACGGCACATTTAACGAATTCAGAATCACGATCTGCAATTGTGATGTCCACAGACAAGCTTTCATCACAACCTGCCGGCAAAGCACCCTAAATGAGTTATTTTCGTATTCGATATAGGTATTTAACATGTATATACGCGATGCACAACAAAATTTTCTAACATAATTTGTGGATTAGGTTTGTACTTATTAAATTCGGTTTTTCTAAGTAATGCAGGGTGTGAGTTTTTGAAGTTATATTTATTTTGGCGAGTTGAGGGTAAAAGTTTAGTTTGCAACGGAAGTTGCGCGCGCACAGTGTAACGAAATTCGACAGTGAACGTGGTAGGGGCATGACCCAACGCGCATGCGCGTACAGTTGCGCGCGCACACTGTAACGAAATTCAACTGTGAACGTGGTAGGGATATGACCCAGCGCGCATGCGCATATCGTCTAGCTTTATACAAACGCAAAGTACACTACATAGCACGTGTTTATATTTGAAACCGACAGAAAATCAGTTCATGTAATAAGAAAATTGAAAAACATTTCATTTATATAGTTTGAATTCAGTTATGATATGCGACAAGATCTGAATTAATATAAGCGTGAAAAGGTATCATACTTAATAAAATTTTATTTTAGTCATGCCAAATAAGTATAACTTCTAACGCGCGTACATAAGTACCTACATGCACCCATTTTTTTTTACTTAATGCAATTTAAATTTCCATTCCAGTGAATAAATGTGTTACCTAAATACATTGTAGCTTCTGAAATAAAGTACGAAATTTTATCATAGTTTATTGACGTCAGTTTCCTGTTGTTACGTTATCTTCTAAATTCTGGGTGCGAAAACGTTTAAGAAACTGAAATTTAATTTTATTTTCTTTAATCTCATGGCATACTTTGGGACAAAAGTTCTACGTTGGCGAATAAGACAGTGTTTGCCTTAAGACACGCGAGATATTTACAACGCCTTAACGTCAGAGATGACGTGCATCAATCAGCGTATCCTTTGTCTAGCGGGGCCGCGGTGCTGTGTAGTGGTTAGACTACTCACCTCCCACCTATGCGAACCGGGTTAGATTCGCTGCGGGATCGCACCTGGATTTCCGCATGTGGGGAATCGTGCCGGACGATGCCACTGGTTGGCGGGTTTTCTCGGGGATCTCCCTTCCCTCGCGCCCTGGCCTTGCGGCGCTGCTCCATACTTTATTCGCTTCACCCTCGTCGGCTGTCAACACTGCTCAGATATATCCACTCCACTTCGTTTCACCCGACCTAATAGTCCATCGCTACTCGAGCACAATCTCACCTCATCTTAATGGATGCTGAAGACCCAGTTTATAAGCGCCTACCAAATCATTCAACTCCACTCACTGGAAGTGTTAGCATGCCTTCTTCCTTAGTCACTGACGCTGATTTACATCTCACTTGACTAAAAAAGGAGTTTTAGACTAGTGTACATGCTGGGTTTATTGTACTTTTTATAGCTACTACTTTATGCCCAAGGTTGTCCAGAGGACAGAGGATGCGTCTTGTAAAATAAATTTACTTAACAACACACATTCTTTGCTTACCAGGAATTCGAGCCTGTAACCTTGACATACTTGCTGATTATCTTGATTTCTTAGAATAATTGTTATCACGGCCAGCTTAGCCATTACAGGGACTTATCAGCCCAACCATCCGCTATGACATGACACGACGGTTTTTGTTAGAGGAGGGGTTGACACTGCGAAGCGTATCAAATGCGCCAATGCCTCTATACCAAAGGCTCTGAAATGGCGTGCATTTTTCTCGTCCTGTTACGTATAGATACCTATGGGACTTAAGGTTATAAACATATCATTTGATTGGTGAAAAGTCTTCGGCAAGAGTCATTGCAGGTCCCTCGAGTATCATTGCATGTGTCTGACCTGAATATTTTGAGATACAGTGTTTTAAAAATGTAGTTTTTTTTTAGCTCTGTTCGAATGCCCCGAAATGGTGTTTCTGATCTGCGTGACTCCTTAAAAGCAATCAAGTTGAGTGGAGAGGGTGAAGCGAGGCAAGCATGGAGAAGCGTCCGAATGTAAGTGCTGGGGATAGGGGAACTTTCCGAGAAAACTCGTCGGCCAGTGGGATCGAACCTGGTTCGCCTTGGTGGGGTGCGAGTGCTCTAGCCACTGTGCTAGACTGAAAGCAGTTGACTATTATATTAGCAGGACATTTTATCTTAACTTTACTAGGAAATACATCAATTAGAGTATCATCAAGTATATTAATAGTTATATTAATTATTTAAAGAATATTACTAATATTAGAAACAGCAGTAGACATAATTCAAGAATATGTATCTGCTGTTTTAACAACACTTTATATTAGAGAAGTAAACTAATGTCAAATAATCAAAATCACCCATACCATTTAGTAGAAATAAGTCCTTGGCCACTAATTGGTGCTATCTCAACAATATTAACATTAATAGGATTAATTACATTTTTTCAACAAAGATCTATATTAATATTAATAATATGATCAACAATAACATTATTAACTATGATTAAATGATGACGAGATGCAGTTCGTGAAGGACCATATCAAGGATTACATACAAAAATAGTTATTAAAGGATTAAAATGAGGAACAATGCTATTTATTATTTCAGAAATATTTTTTTTACGGTTAAGAGATTCGTAAAAAATACGTATTTCAAACACGCTGAAATGCAGTTCAAGCAGCTTAGCAACTATGAAGCAACTCATGTACTAGCAGATAAGCTCGCCAAGCAAGTACAGTCGCCAGTTGGTGGCGCTTTTCCATCGAGCAAGATCGGCCCAGGGTTCTGACAGAACTGACTGTGCTTGTAATAGCGCAGGTGGCTGATGTTGAAGTATGATTGGCTGCTTTTCTCTTTGTGACATCACCACCTGCTATAAGTTGTAGTTGGCAGACGGTAGGCGGAGTTTACCAAACTTTGTCTATTAATGGGTGCTGGGCACAACTACCATCGCGTGACTATCACCAGCAGCCAATCAGAATGCGTTTCGACGTCACAGAATTGCATGCGCAGGAGTACAAGAGTTTTACCGAATCTAACGTCCGCAATTTATTTTAATAAGCACAACAGTGTTCATCCTATATAAAACACTCCAAACTTACAAATAACGTGTCGACAAAAAATTACTTAACATATTCTCAGAAATTGACCGCAGGAATTCGAAATTTACACAACGTCAAAATCACATTTTCGACCAAAATCTTTGTTTTATTTTTGGTGGTTCATCGCCATAGCCAAATACACCGACAAACCGTGCAGGAGTGTTGCAGCCCTAATGAATGAACAGTAATATTTGCGCTGCCGTCTCGCAGAGGAGACGAACGTGATGGTGTAGCCGGTGTATAGCATCGAACATAGAGAATGTTACCCCGCGCGAACCATGCACGTAACTATTAAATGTGTTCACTCATGACTCATGAGTGAACTCATGAGGCATGAGTTAAACCAACAACCATTATAAGTGGCCATCAAGCTGGCTAGGCAAACGCTAGAGTATCGGTTATCTTCTTAATTCTTACTCACATTTAACCCCCTACTGCATGAAAATATTCGAAGTAGCTAATTATAAATGTGTTTCACTATAGCTTGCAACTAAAACAATGCACGTGATTGTAATTTACACAATTTAAAAAGCATCACATAAATTCATATATTTGTTATTTATATAATGCCACAGAAATGTGCATTCTAATCACGAGATTACTACGAGTGTTATTTAGAAAGTAAGGTCCGAATCGCCGTAGCTACTCGAATGTCGCGCGATCATTATAACGCGCATGCGCACCACCGACTCCCGGCATGCCTTGCTCGTCAAACGACGCCATTTGCATTGGTATTGTTGCAGTGTGCTGTTTACAGTGTCAGTTCAAAATGTTTTAAAACAATTGATCAGCCCGCCTACTGTGAAATACGGTCAGTGATTCGGTTTTTGACAGCAAGGAACGTTTCAGCAGCGGAAGTTCATCGACAGATAAGTCAAGTGTATGGCCCCAATGCAATGAGTGACAGCAAAGTGCGTAAGTGGGTGAGAGCTTTCAAGAACGGACGGGAAAATTTCCATGATTAACCGCGATCAGGCCGACCATCAGTGATCACAAAAGATTTGGTCAAAGCCGTGGACGAAAAGAGTCGTGCAGAGCGGCGATTCACAATTTCAACTTTAGCATTTGAATTTCCGAATGTGGGTAGAACAACTTTGCACAAAATTGTCTCTGAAAATTTGCAATTTCACAAATTGTGCGCACGTTGGGTTCCCATGCTGCTTACTGAGGAACACCAAATGAAAAGAATGGCTTCTGCTCTTGACTTTTTTGACCGATATCGTAAGGAAGGTGATCAATTTTTAGAGTAAATTGTCACAGGGGACGATACGTGAAAGAAGCAGTTACAGACTGGTTATCCTCACAGACGGCAGACGTCTATGACTTAGGCATACAAAAGCTTGCAGAAAGTTATGACAAATTTTTAAACAAATATGGAAACTATGTAGAAAAAAAGAGAAATATATAAGGAATAAAATAAAATAAGTTTTTTGAAAAAATCTGTAATGGTTTATGTTTTATACGAAATCGGACTTTACTTTCCGAATAACCCTCGTATTTACTTTTCAATTTTATGGAAAGCGTTTTACCTGAATGTACTTTAATTCTGCACTGAGCTGTACAATATATATGTGTGAATAACTCACATTGAATAATTTTGGGAATATTGCTCCTTATTTCAAATATAAATAGTCTGTATGTAGGGTTTAGATCTTTATATTATGTGCGATGCTTTTACTAAGAATAATAATGAAAAATATCAAGATCACATGTTTTTATTGGTCATCCGTTTGGCTCTATTTGAGTTAGAGTAACGTGGTNTTTATGGAAAGCGTTTTACCTGAATGTACTTTAATTCTGCACTGAGCTGTACAATATATATGTGTGAATAACTCATATTGAATAATTTTGGGAATATTGCTCCTTATTTCAAATATAAATAGTCTGTATGTAGGGTTTAGATCTTTATATTATGTGCGATGCTTTTGCTAAGATTAATAATGAAAAATATCAAGATCACATGTTTTTATTGGTCATCCGTTTGGCTCTATTTGAGTTAGAGTAACGTGGTNTAATAATGAAAAATATCAAGATCACATGTTTTTATTGGTCATCCGTTTGGCTCTATTTGAGTTAGAGTAACGTGGTTCTTGGTGAGTATTTTGTTTAACAGGAGACCAGTACTGCCTTCTCGCTGCATGAGAGTTTTTCTTTATTAAGTACGGCACCTATGGCATCTTTGAGATAAAACTGCTCAGAAATATACATACCAAACACCTTAACAAATAGTTCGGAAATATATAATATGAGATGTTACACAATTAATGTTACTTAGACATTTCTACTGTGCGTGTGTCTGAGTACGATTGCAGCGTTACCATTGCATCACGCAGAGAAAGATATAGAAACATTTCCTTCAGGTGGATTAAAGTTTCAGGTTTCTTTGGAAACCAATATTGCTAATTACTGAACATCGCAAATGCATTAAAAAAATTAAAATAAGACTTGACTTGTAAGTCAAAATACTGGGTTTTTGATAAAGATTAGATTGGCTTAACATCTCAAAATTAAGGAGGCCGGTTCCGGTTATGGTCTGTCTAATCATTAGTAAAAAGACCTACCAGAAAAAAACAGGATCCTCTCAACAACGTTTCAAAATACCATTATTAAAATATCTGATACTAAATTGAGATTATCAGCTGTTAACGTCCAACTTCGTAACACTCCTCTTTGCTGGGCGATAACTAAAAACTTTTGACATGCGTCGACGCGTGGTGTGATAAAGCAGGTTAATTGAAACAAGTTTTAAATACTAACAAAAGGAATGTTCTTTAACCTATCGTTCAGATTGATACTTTAGCCTGCGTCTTTTTTTCTAGCTGTATAAGAAAATGAGTTTTTGGACAGGCATACGTAATACTTCAGAAGCAGAAAGGAGCATATTCGTCAATTAATAAAAAAAAAATAAAAAATAAAAAAAAACCGTGGCCGTTTAACCGGAATGATAAAAAAAAATTAACGCATTCAATAGTTTGGGTAATTTTTTAGATTTTTATGTTTCTGGGATTTTCAAGATGTAACATTTTCAACTAAGGCCAGCCAGACTCAAGATTACGGTCGTCGAATCCGAAATTGGTAAAGTGCGAGTTGCTGCTCGCTAGTTAGTTCTTCGCAGTTACCCACACCGCCTTCTGCTTACCCAAGGGTTTGAATTGATGCGCCACACAACCCAATTACCGCATGTTAAATGGGGTTAAGTCCGGAGGTGCCATCAGCTTGGTAACCGATGGGTTCCGAACGGGACCCTCGCCACGACCACTTGTCACCTCAGACCGCGCGAGTACCTGACGACGCCATAAATTACGGCCGCGGAGACGGGCCGTAAGCCACAGACAGCCGTTATTAAGACCGATTACTGAGGGCTCCACGTCGCAGGACCCTGAGCCCGCCGCGGCATATTCAAATAGGCGATGATAGAGCACCCGAAAACGACTCCCCACGGGCATACCTTCCCCCTCGACGACGTGCTAAATACCGTGCGTCATTAGCTGGGTCTCCTCCTGGACGATCTGCATACTCGCCCAGTCAGGGAGGAAACTTCCCCACCTGACCCTTCCTTCCTTTTGTGCGCCTTCGTCCGCGCGACGACACCCTTATACGTCACTTTCAACTTGCGAGTGACATTGAAACGGGAACCACGTTCAGTTTTGTCAAGTGTCGTGGAGTTGTCTGCCTTCCGCATGTGTGAGATTTCACGGCAAGCATTCGATACTGAGCTAAAATTAAACTACGTGTATTTAAGTGATTGCATTAATCCATTCATTCTCTAATGTAATTTGATAATGCAGTTACTGTAATAATACGACTAATTAGGTTGGTTATATGTCGTCTATATATATAATTGATCTTACTTTTTTTTTCCTTTTACATATTTTAGAAAATGCATGAAATTCGTTTCGAAACGCCCCTCATGAGTTACTAAACATGCGAGTCGCAAATGTGGAATTAATAGCAATTTTACTACCGCTTTCCACAAAAGAAACACAGTAAAACGAAGAAGCAAGAAGGACAGATACTTGAGAAGAATAGGGCTCTTCTTTTTTCCTGGCAGTTCAATAAACTTGTTCGCCCAAAAATTAGAATGTCTACTAAGCAGAAGTATTTACTAAGACGTAATTATTCCACGAATACCAAGTATGCATATATACCAAACGTTTTAATACGAAGCAGTTCGAAATATCCAATTATGTGTTTTTACTTGAAAGATTAACGTTTTAAGTTTGCATCAAGGTCTATCTGTGAACAGAGGTTCAGTGAACCTAGCGTGCTTTTTGCGACCATGAACGAGCACAAACAGCGAGTTAATAGCCCGGCTCCGAGGAGCATATGCAAAGCCACCGTGGATCAACGTCATTAACCATAGAAGTTGGCGGTCTTTGTGCGCGCGTCTCCGTAACACAAACACGTCGCTCTTTCTCTGTTTGATTGATCGGCCGCCCCGGGAGATTGGCCAAGGGTCGTCGGGAGGGCACAGCGAAAGGGAGGGCTGGTGAACGGAGTGTTATCAAACATCGACGGGTGTGTGTATTCAGGAGCGGAAAGGTCTGGGGGCCCTTTCCTTACACAACCGGATGACGAGAAGACTCTGCCTGTCGCGCGATATGCAAAGCGAGGTCTAAAATACATTTAGATTGGGGTGCGATTAACGCGTCCTTAGAGCTGCAGGTTGGAAAGTCACTACAGAGAGGTACCTGCGCGATCTTCAACTGCAGACAAAAAAAACGTTGCTCACCAGAGTAACTATAGCTTTTGGTTATATTTTCCCACTGTACGAAAAATTTACCATGTCACCGTAAATGTGTATTATAAAAGCACAGATTTAGTTTCTTCTTTCTATGTATCCTTGGTAGCATTACTACATTTGATAAAGAAAGAGCCGAGTGTATGTAAGATTTTCACGGTAGAGTGAGTACAGTACCTCTGAAAGCCCTACTTACGATATACTGGTTCGCATAATGTGTAGTCTTCCACCGCATGTAAAATTAACATTTCCATGGACCTGATCCTTTTATTCATGCGTCGGTCAAGTGAAACGTTTAAATTATTATAAAAGTAAATATATTACAAATTTGCTAATTCTTACACTTATAATCACATAAAAAAACAGCACGACAAACAAATTATTTCGTTGTTCACAATTGCTTACCTGACACTTTAAAACTCAACGTTAAGACATGGAACTTCTTTTCCTCTGTCGTTACCAACTTTACTGAACGTATGCAACTCAGCGTGGCCGTTCATAT
>NQII01005928.1:17209-41760 GCA_002778355.1 Clitarchus hookeri
CGCTTCTCTCTCGTCGGCTCTCAAAAGTTGAGTTGAATGATTCGGGCAGCTCTTATCATCGAGGTCTTGAGAGTCGGTGAGGGTGAAACGAGGTGAGTACGGAGCAGAACCGGAATGGAGGGGCGGGGAAACACGAGATCCCCGAGAAAACAGACCGACCAGCGGCATCGTCCGGCACGATTCCCTCATGCGAAAATCCGGGAGTGACCAACGCGGCCCCGAAGGGTAGAGGTCAGGTGATCGCGGAGGCCAGAAGATGGTGACTCCTGACTCAATACTTGGCCAGGGAATGGTTTGTTGAAGTAGTCGCGAATGCTCCGTGCCACAACGTTCTGGATCACCGTCCTGCTGGAACGAAAAAATTCGTTGTCTGTTGTGCGATGGTGCATCTTTTAATATCGCCGAAAAAAAATTGTCACAAGATAACACTGTGAAATTAACCTTTCAGATGAAGTGCGAGCAATTAGGCGTCCACCAAATCGTCACTGATGACGCCCGCTTACGCATTCATTCGCACCAAACATCTTCCTACACATGGTTGTTACGGGAATTCATAAGCTGTTCTTGGTTAATTGAGCCCTTTTGAAAGCCGTGCTAAGAATATACATTTCTTCTCGTGTTTTTCCATTCCACTACACTTAAGATTAAGCTGAACTTTGCCATGGACCGTTTTATATTATTCACGCGCCACTCAAGTGAAACCGTGAGATATTTATCAAAACAAATGGGTTATTAATGTGCTAATTCGTACCATTGTGTGTATACTCCATTCACGGTTACTTCCAACTTTTCTGAAGTCCTGCTGAAGTTCTACCTTCAGGATATTCCTCCGCCTCATGCAAAAAAAAGCTTAGAAAAATACACCAGAGAACCGACGCACCGCATTCGTGCACGCTCGGTTTAATAATATTTAGCATAAGAACTATTTCTTACTCGGAATTACTAGGGCACTTTTTTATGTCTTTATTCATATTAGTTATAAATGGAAAATAATCTTTTATAGGAAAAATATAAGTAAAATTTATATTTAACCAAAAAATAATGTAATTTGATGTTAACACAATTATAAAACGCTTGTTTTACATGACACAATTGGAAGCAATCAAACACGTCATATATGGGATTTTTTTTTACTTAAAAATTGTGAAGAAACCGCGAATAGACTATATAAAACAAGAAAAACTGACTTAAGAAGTTATACATTTACATATTAAACGCTCACTACAAAGTCAAGTTATGGAACTATTTTCATTAATTTGCTCCCAACTTAACTAGAAGCCTGTGTGCCACTATTTATTGTGGTATACATGTAAATTTTTTTCCAAAGGTTGATTTTGAAAATGCTTGCTTTACCATGAATAGTTTTTAATGTACCATCACGTCCGAATGGTGCCTTGTCAGTAACGAGAGGGCATTTCTCCATTAGCGAGGGGATTCTACTCGTTGCCGCAGAAATCCTGTCGGTGAAGTGAATTCGACGGAGGAAATAAGCAGGACACATGACGTGCACATTCACCAAATGGAACAGGTGAAGGACGTTCTCTTGCAACACTCGTACAATGGTACCCTGAGCAGCGTTAAGCCTCTCTGTTACACTAAGTACACTGATGACGGGATTTTTTATAACCACTTTCAGCACTTGCTTTTTGAGCCTTGGTCCCACCTGGGCGAACCGGGTTCGATTCCCGGCTGGGCCGCTCCCGAATTTTCGCATGTGGGAATAGTGTCGAACTGTGCTGCTGGTCGGTGGGTTTTCTCGGGGATCACCAGTTTTCCCCGCCCTCTCATTCCGGCGATGCTCCATACTCACCTCACTTCACCCTCATCGGCTCTCAAAGCCTCGAAGTCAAGAGCCGCCCAAATCTCTTCACTCACTCTTTAAACCTTGAAGTTCGTGCAGGCCATGAGCGTGCACAATCCTGCTTTCTCTTCGCAGCAACGTGTCCATCTTCCCCTGTGCGTCGTGGCCACCTTCTGTCGTGGCACCGCCCACTGTACAAGCGTTGTAAATAAAGCCAGTTCTCCTCGGTTGCGCCGTACACGAGGTNTCGCAGCAACGTGTCCATCTTCCCCTGTGCGTCGTGGCCACCTTCTGTCGTGGCACCGCCCACTGTACAAGCGTTGTAAAGAAAGCCAGTTCTCCTCGGTTGCGCCGTACGTGAGATGGACGTCTTTCTGCAAGTTCGGGCCACGCGAACTGAAACATAACATTCCACGTACGACTCACACGCTTAGAAATATTAATGTAAACGGTCAATGTTCGGTGGTTCCACGCGACGTTTTTCAACCTGCAGTTGAATTGGTCGCACGGGACGCGGCAGCCGGATTTGGTGTGCGTATTGCAAGTGCGTCTGCAGTGTTGCCTACTCACGCAGGCGCCACGCCGCATCTTTCGAAGCCTTGTTGGCGGTTTTCTGGGATTATTTAAAAATTTCGTGCTTCCGAGCCTGCGACCGTTTATTTTGTGATCAAATATGTTAATTTATAAAATAAACAGCACCGAAAATAATATTTCATTTTCAAAACTTTTTACTTATGCTCTCTTGTGATATCACAAATAACCATAGTGGAAAGTAAAATCCTCCGTCAAGAGCAAATTTTGTTTAAGAATTCTGCTTGGAAGGACAGCATTCAAAGAATTAGTTTGTTAACTAGCGAATTGGATAACATTTATAAATTATATTTTTAATAATATTGACAAAAACGGTAAATTTTATTTTATACGATATTTTGTGTTTTTTTTTTTTTTAGATTTTTTTTTTTAACATAGAATTTTAATTGTGAAAGTTGCTCGATTAGGTTTTGTACTACATTAATTTTAACTCGTGTTGTGTTTACATGTATTGGTGGTTGCGGAGTCACTAGGATTCCAGCGCCCATGGTCTAATAGTGTTTAACTAAGGCGATCATTTTTTGTTTACTGAGAAATGGTCATTACAATTCAACCAACTTATATAAACGCTCAAGGACTTACATATTTTTTTAACATATAATTATCTAGCAACTCATGTTTTATCAAATTCTGTAAGAGTCAAGTTTTTAACATCACTTTAAGAGATCGAAATCTTCTGTCAACAAAACATGACCCCATCACGTTATTCGGTTTATAATATTTTGTACTTAGCGATTTCGAAACAATGTTTTGAAGGTCCTATACGTTTCTTCAAATTCACTTTAGTTCAATTAGGTCCCGTGCATTTTATGTGTAATTTTGCAAGAGTAATTACCTCACTTATATTTTAGTTTAAATTCCTACTCGTAGTAACAAAAATAGCTCCTTGATAAACCATTTAATATTTCCTGGTCTCGTAAAAAGTTTATTTGTGGGCGGGAGAATTATTTTTCGATGAGTTCGAATGCTTTATTTAAATGCAATGGTGACAACTGTATATCACTAATACGCCAAGAAGTTTNTATTTTTCGATGAGTTCGAATGCTTTATTTAAATGCAATGGTGACAACTGTATATCACTAATACGCCAAGAAGTTTTGGAAAATGTATGGCAATAGATTACATTAACTTTGTTTTTACAGTGTTAGTTATCATTTTCTTCCTTGTTTTAATTTTTACCAGGCAAACATAATGTCAAAATATAGAATTAAATTTAAATATTTTCATAGCAGTAAGATGTTATCAAACCTGCAAATTAGATTTCCTGTCTTATTGTTCTAGTCATAAACTTTGCCGTGTACGTAATATGATCAGTCTGACACCAAATACAGTGCAGCTGTCTTAGTAATTATTAGCTCATTAAGTTTCTTTGGTCTCTAGAAACTTAAGATACTNACACCAAATACAGTGCAGCTGTCTTAGTAATTATTAGCTCATTAAGTTTCTTTGGTCTCTAGAAACTTAAGATACAGCGATCTTAATAATGTATGAAATAAACTTGGAGATAGTTTGAAGAGTTTATTTAGAATGCGAGGTGTTGCGGAAAGACGCGAAGAAAAAAGCAGTATCAAGTGAANACACCAAATACAGTGCAGCTGTCTTAGTAATTATTAGCTCATTAAGTTTCTTTGGTCTCTAGAAACTTAAGATACTGCGATCTTAATAATGTATGAAATAAACTCGGAGATAGTTTGAAGAGTTTATTTAGAATGCGAGGTGTTGCGGAAAGACGCGAAGAAAAAAGCAGTATCAAGTGAANGGAGATAGTTTGAAGAGTTTATTTAGAATGCGAGGTGTTGCGGAAAGACGCGAAGAAAAAAGCAGTATCAAGTGAAATATCTTCAGAGATGTTATAAATTATCAGCACAAGCTTTTCGTGTTTCAGTTAATGCGTGCAACTTTCAACTTTTTAAAAAATATATTTTATTGTTATTGGTGAGATTATTTCATTTCCCGCAAGAAATATTCGTTTTCCGTGGCCTGACAATCGCGTGAAAATCGCGATCGATTAGGCCTGCTTACGGCTAACGAGCTACCATTTCGTGAAATTGATTTCGAGATTTTCCAGGCGTACTATGTTAATAACAAGCAATAAAAAAAACGAAAAAAAAAAGGAGTTGCCGCTTTAACTTCGAGAGAGGCACGCGAAGCTCCATCATTGATTCGCCCGTGACTCCTCGTGTTTCTTCTGTGATGCCGCATCGCCCAGGGCTCCGGTCCCCGTTGTAGCCAGGCGAAAGAAGCAATAAACAAGTCTGGCGGGAGTTTCGCAACCGCAGGTCGCCATCTGGCTGGCATTTTTCCCACCAGAGCGCNCCCCCCCCCCCACAATCCCTCCACCCGGGTCCCTTGTGTTTAGAAAATAAAAACTCTGGGCTTGGAAAAGTTTACACCCTTTGCTCCGGGTTTGAAAAACGTTATTAAAGAAAACTTTCTTTGCTGCAACACATAGTTTGTTATCGTAAAGAAAAATTTGTTTAAATATGAACCACTGTAAAGTAAGTTTGCAGCAAACATAATTTTTGTTTGATCTATACAGTGACGACCATGATAACATTGCATTATCGTTACAACAGTTAAGCGAACCTCTTTGTGGTAATGTCAGTTACACTGTAAAGAAAATTTGTGCTAATATAAACAATCGTAATAATTAAATAAGGGATAAGTAAAAATAATTTTAAANTACACTGTAAAGAAAATTTGTGCTAATATAAACAATCGTAATAATTAAATAAGGGATAAGTAAAAATAATTTTAAATTATATTCATTAATATTACAGTCGATGGCGGCCCTGACACTCGAACACGAATCCCCTGTGTTACTAATCTTAAGTCCTTTATTTAATACACGACCACTCCGTATTATTGCGCTCGAATTAATTTTGATAGGTATGTTATACCAGGCAGTAACATTGGCCAGGATCTAATGTCAGCTCTTGGAAGCATTGAGGTTAGTGATTTGCAGAATCACTGCAACTCAGAATGGCATTAAAAATCTGCAAGATTACTACGCATTTGGTCAGTTGCAGTTCCGCAACTGCATAATATATTGGTTTATGGATATTTGCGTTTAGACAACTGTTGCCTACTTAAAACTACAATGCACCACAGAAAACATTTAATATCGTCTAAATGTTACATTTGTTACAAAGTAACCTTTTTTTTTTACTGTGAACAAAATTAGCTGAAAGAATGTTTATTTATTTGCGGTAAAGAAAGGTAATATTGCCATAAAACAAAACCGTATAAAGAAACAGCGAACATATGTTTCTGTAATCTTCTCTTCGAATTAAAGAAATATTGTGTTACTGCAAACAAAATTGCCTCAAAGGAATTGTTTACTTTGCCGTAGAGAAAACTTTGTAAGGATTCTTTGGTGCGTGACTCCAGTAATATATATATTTTAATTCAGAAAACATTTTACGTCAAGTTTAATTATAAAATATTCTAAAAGCATCAAATCACTTTCCAAGGACTTTGCATTAATTTAAGACACCAAATTATACATAAGTGCACGCAATAAAGGAGAGGCAGCTGAACTTCCGTACCCTACACGAATCAAAGAGTTTATTTACATTTTTACTTGTATAAATGGTAGTACTAAATTTTATTTCAGAATAAAATTCTCTTGTACTATTAATACTGCTGGAGCCATTGTGATTGATGAATAAAAAATTGATTTAGTGAGAAAAATAACGCATTCGCAAAACGGAAAACTTAAAGGAATTCGAATAATTAAAATTTTTTTAAAGCCACTACTTTCACACCCACTTTACCTCACACGTGATTCAGGAAGTTTACTTCGATAAATTTTTTAATGTATTTGAAATAAAACCATATTCAGTGAAAGGGCTGTTATTTTTTCAAAAATTTCGAATTTTTTTTTAACTGCTTAACTTACCCTAGAGTACAGGCATAATGTCATGCACATTAAAAAAACCATAATCATTTTGNACACTGTAAAGAAAATTTGTGCTAATATAAACAATCGTAATAATTAAATAAGGGATAAGTAAAAATAATTTTAAACTATATTCATTAATATAACAGTCGATGGCGGCCCTGACACTCGAACACGAATCCCCTGTGTTACTAATCTTAAGTCCTTTATTTAATACACGACCACTCCGTATTATTGCGCTCGAATTAATTTTGATAGGTATGTTATACCAGGCAGTAACATAGGCCAGGATCTAATGTCAGCTCTTGGAAGCATTGAGGTTAGTGATTTGCAGAATCACTGCAACTCAGAATGGCATTAAAAATCTGCAAGATTACTACGCATTTGGTCAGTTGCAGTTCCGTAACTGCATAATATATTGGTTTATGGATATTTGCGTTTAGACAACTGTTGCCTACTTAAAACTACAATGCACCACAGAAAACATTTAATATCGTCTAAATGTTACATTTGTTACAAAGTAACCTTTTTTTTTACTGTGAACAAAATTAGCTGAAAGAATGTTTATTTACTTGCGGTAAAGAAAGGTAATATTGCCATAAAACAAAACCGTATAAAGAAACAGCAAACATATGTTTCTGTAATCTTCTCTTCGAATTAAAGAAATATTGTGTTACTGCAAACAAAACTGCCTCAAAGGAATTGTTTACTTTGCCGTAGAGAAAACTTTGTAAGTATTCTTTGGTGCGTGACTCCAGTAATATATATATATATTTTTTTTTAAATTCAGAAAACATTTTACGTCAAGTTTAATTATAAAATATTCTAAAAGCATTAAATCACTTTCCAAGGACTTTGCATTAATTTAAGACACCAAATTATACATAAGTGCATGCAATAAAGGAGAGGCAGCTGAACTTCCGTACCGTACACGAATCAAAGAGTTTATTTACATTTTTACTTGTATAAATGGTAGTACTAAATTTTATTTCAGAATAAAATTCTCTTGTACTATTAATACTGCTGGAGCCATTGTGATTGATGAATAAAAAATTGATTTAGTGAGAAAAATAACGCATTCGCAAAACGGAAAACTTAAAGGAATTCGAATAATTAAAATTTTTTTAAAGCCACTACTTTCACACCCACTTTATCTCACACGTGATTCAGGAAGTTTACTTCGATAAATTTTTTAATGTATTTGAAAGAAAACAATATTCAGTGAAAGGGCTGTTATTTTTTCAAAAATTTCGAATTTTTTTTTTAACTGCTTAACTTACCCTAGAGTACAGGCATAATGTCATGCACATTAAAAAAACCATAATCATTTTGCAATTAACATATTACAATTTTTTATTTTATTTTATCTTAGTTAACTGTAAAATAATTATGCATGCATTATTGCCTACTATTTTGTCTCAAGCAGCGAGGAAGATAGACAGCAGAAGAACTTTTAACGCCATTCAGTACATTTTTAACTTAGGAGCTAATGTTACAAAGAAAAGAAAAAAAAATTACGGAGACAGACAACGGGTTTTAAGGAAACTTCCTAGTAAAATGTTATCTGTAAAATCAGTGGATTGGAGAGTTTCGGGGGAGATATTGAGATAATGACAGTCGAAGAGGGAGAAGCGAGGTGGGTATGTATAAGTACCGGAATGAAAGGGCGGGAAAAACCGGGAGATCCCCGTAAAAACCCACCCGGCACGATTCCCACGTGCGAAAATTCGAGAACGACCCCGCCGAGAATCGAACCCGATTCGCCTAGGTGGATGCGAGTAGCCTGACCACTACACTAACGTGGTCCCTGTAAAATTGGTATTTGCTCGTATGCGTTTATTTCCGTTAGTTAATGTTCTTGGAATATTATTTTTCCAGGAAACGAAAAAACAGTTATCTCAATCCACCACTTTTCATTTTGATACTGCCTCCGTAGAGTGTACCTATAGCTGAGACTATATATAAGGAGGAGGGGGAAAACCGGCATAGGCACCGTAAATACCTCTCCTGACAGGAAATAAGTTCAAAACGTATTCATGCATTATTGAAAATGCTACGGGAAACAGCTGGTGTGGATTCCATGCACTTTAATGTGAAATTGAAAATCTAGAAGAGAGAGGGCGCGGGGTTTGTTGGCGCAGGCGCCCCTTAGGTTGAACTGCCGACGATATTTATGCGCAGACGAACCAGCACAATAATATTGAAAGCAGCAATTGAAAGCAGGGCCTCCCTGCTTCTCGTCGAGTGTGTAGAAAAACTGGGCAGCTCAGTTATGGCACCTACTCCATCTTCGCTCTTCCGCGCTGACATCAGGGTGAAGGCGGGGAGACACCCCCTCCCCATTCTCTAAAATGGTCCGTCGGTCTTGGGTGAGCTATTAAAATAGCTCGGCGGGACATCCGGGACCTACCAGCGATGGTGGCGAATCCGCTGGCCCAGGAGTGAAGGCTGGCGTCAAGGATGCTTCCAAGGTCCGATGCATTCCATTCCATTCCTCACGCATCCGCGGTTGACAGCCTGCATAATCCAGCAGTGAGGTTCGCTACACTTCGCATGTTTCAGCACCTCGAGATCCCCCTCCCCGCCTTGATCGTTGGGCNTGAGGTTCGCTACACTTCGCATGTTTCAGCACCTCGAGATCCCCCTCCCCGCCTTGATCGTTGGGCTGCCTCCCGGACGATGCGCTTCACCATCTCGTACTTAGCTATCCAGGTTCCCGACGTCCACGACGACGGCGCTTTCGCACCGGCCACAGTTGGTTCGCACCTGCCAGTTGATCCGCAAGCTGGTATTGGAAGGAATATTCCCAGCCACCCCAGAGCCTGGGGATCCCCTGCCCGCCAACTGGGGACGCCACGAGTTGCGGAGTAGTCAGTCGCCGTACCCAAGCTGCCATAGTCCCGCCGTACCTCCTCGCCTTCGCTGGTCCCGAGGGGCGGGCAGATCCCGGAGAGAGAGCAGCCACCAGCACGTTGTTCACCCCACGACCGCTCGGCGTCATACATAGGGTGATGTTTCAAAAGGTTTGATTCAAAAAGTGCAAAGGAACCGCGAGTAGACTCTAAAGTCTGTTCTCAGTATCTTCGAACATTTTGAATCAAACCTGTGAAACATCATCCCACGTACACCGTGTTTGGTTGTCCTAAATATGCTATGTATCACAAGCGTTTTATATTGCTGTTAAAATAATAGTATCTTATTTTAATAAAATTGTAATTTTACTTATTTTTTATATATAAAGTGTATATTTTATTTATAGTTATTATGAGTAAACACAGGGAGAAGATAGGTGTGTTGATAGTGCCTAGTGAGTAACAGATCTCATGCAAATTGNAGTTATTATGAGTAAACACAGGGAGAAGATAGGTGTGTTGATAGTGCCTAGTGAGTAACAGATCTCATGCAAATTGTCATTAAATTGACTTCGCACGAATGCAGTGCTTTGTCTCCTCGGCGTAATTTCCTAGACTTCACTAAGCTTTGTTTGCAAGAGGCGGAGGAATAGCACGAAAGTAGAACTTTAGCAGGGTTTCAGAAAAGTTGGAAGTAACAGCGAATTGACTATAGTTATATCCTGCTGTTACATGTCTAGTTTTTCGAGAAATTCGTTTTCCCGGGATTGTACATTGCAGTGCACAGTGCTTCCGTATGGCAAGACGTGACCTTGAAGAGTTTTTAAATTATTTTTTTTTTTATCACGGATTCGAAGACGAGATGAAACAAAAGCGCGGTGAAGAGAAAAAAAAGGAGAGGAGGGGCAACGGAAAAAAAAACTTGTACGTGGTCAACGGCGGATTTGTCGAGGCCCTGTAGTCCGTTCGACACGCCGCGCGGACAAAACATCTGCGGGCAGGCTCGCCAGCTGCGAGTTCCGTTCGTGCCCGCGCATCGAACGCCGCGGACGTGAGCACCGGTCTTTGTTTTTGCTCGGTGCGCACTCCGCAAATCACAACAAGCTCTATCGAATTAGGGTTTCTTTTACAGTCTTGAAAGCGCGTGTAAAGGTATATTCTGTCCACGGTTAATCGAACACTTTTGAAAGCCCCTTTTAGAATCTACTTTAATACTCATTGACCCTTTATTTAGTACTGTATTTCCATGAGATACAAAAGGTTATATGCGAATTTGAACTGACAAATTAAAAAATCTTTACTCCCAGGCATCACGCGGTAGCAGAATGGTTAAAGGCGTCGGTATCGATCTGAAAATTTTGAACCGTGATGTCGATGAGGTCCGGATTCGATTCCAGGTCAATCAGTACAGGACTTGTAACAAAAATTGTATAACCTGTATTTCTTTGTGCAGTGCTCCTGAAAGACGAACTATGAACTTAAAAAAAAATATCGGAGATATGACAGCGCTTTTCGTAGACGATTTCGATGCCAAAGCGTACACACTATAGTGCGCCTCACTCTTATATTGCAGTGGGTAGCTAATCAAACAATTTTATATCTATACACTTATATAGAATTTGATAATTTTTGCTAACGTATCTTTGTAGGTATGAACTTACACTGCCAACACAGCATAACTTCTTGGGTGTTGATAATCGCTAGCCATCTAGAAACAGCACGTGTCATGCACTCTTTACTGCAATCTACAGAGTGTATCAGTACAGCGGTTACAAACTTTCAGGAGAGATAGAGTACACCTAGACGATCAGGAATCACATAGCAATGCATGGTCGGAAACGCTTTCCTGGCGCGGTAGTGACGACACAAAACACGAGAAAGGAAGGACACGAACACGAACCTTGATTTCTTCTTCTGGGGTTACGTCAAGGCTGTGGTGCACGAAACTCCCGTTAACAGTGTTGAGGAACTTGTTGCACACATCGTGGCAGCTGCTGGGGATGTCCCGGACACGCCCGGTATTGTCGCCAACGTCAGATCTTCAATGCGCCGGAGATGTGAGGCCTGCATCACGGCCCGGGGTCGTCATTTCTAACACCTTCTTTGATTTTTGCTGTACTAAGAAAATAAACACCTTTTTCTCACCCTGTTCGTGTCATTTCNGATTTCTTCTTCTGGGGTTACGTCAAGGCGCTGGTGTACGAAACTCCCGTTAACAGTGTTGAGGAACTTGTTGCACACATCGTGGCAGCTGCTGGGGATGTCCCGGACACGCCCGGTATTGTCGCCAACGTCAGATCTTCAATGCGCCGGAGATGTGAGGCCTGCATCACGGCCCAGGGTCGTCATTTCTAACACCTTCTTTGATTTTTGCTGTACTAAGAAAATAAACACCTTTTTCTCACCCTGTTCGTGTCATTTCTTTCGTGTGTTTTGTGTCGTCACTACCACGCCAGGAAAGCGTTTCCGACCATGCATTGCTATGTGATTTCCGATCGTCTAGGTGTGCTCTATCTCTCCTGAAAGTTTGTAACCGCTGTACTGATACATTCTGTATAGTGAGACGCACTCACAAAGAAACTTAAAAATGCCGGATGAACGTGATTGTCCAGCGGAGTGGAGATCTTTGTACATTAGGTAGAAACTCGTAACTCTTACGGCTCGTCGATGAGTAGTAAAGCATTAAAGTATCCTTCAGTCATATGTAAAATTGGCTACGGTTCTGGTCACTACATTCATGCACCATCCTAATGAAATCGGGGAACTGTTCGGAACGTGATTGTGATACTAATACGCAAGTTCGCATTCTTAACGTGTACAAAACAAGAAACACGAAATTCGGTGGCGAAAAATTTAAACATTTCACTCGCAATATAACATCAAGTCTTAGAACTGCCAACTATTTATTCGCTGTCGAAGTAAGTGGGGGCCTTCATGTTAGTATGTAATGCACTATATAGTTACTTCCAACTTTCCTGAAGCTCTGGTCAAGCTACTTTCATTCTATTCCTCCACCTCATACAGAAAAACTTAATAGAGTCTGGAGAATTACACAAGACGGACAACACGCCGCATTAGTGCGCACTCTGCTAAAAAAATTTGTATGAAGACTATTTCTGGTTAGGCATTACACACACACATTTTCTCAGTTTTTTTTAATTTAATGGCAAATTCAATTTTATAATTCATAGACAAAATATAATTTAAAGATTAGCATAATAAACAATAAGTATAGACCGGAAGAATTCGCGGATTCATTTTGGGACAAGCTAGAACTCAAAACACTTGCTTTTATATAACTTTAGTCATTGGCCCACGCGGTATTTGACACTTCCTGGAGAATGCTGGTCCAATCATCGCCTTCCGCTGTGACAGTAGGCAACCAATGTGAAGCTGATGTCGGCATATTTGTTCATAAGACTGTAGAGCCTAGCCTGCAATTTTTCCGGTCTCGCGAATTTTTCCGGTTTCTAACCATAAGATATATTCATGCTGAGAGAAGTATAAATCGCCTGTGATACACGACATAATAAGGAAACAACCAANTTTCCGGTCTCGCGAATTTTTCCGGTTTCTAACCATAAGATATATTCATGCTGAGAGAAGTATAAATCGCCTGTGAAGGAAACAATCGAACACGTCTTGCATGGTGTGACTTTTCAAAGGTTTGATTCAAGAAGCGCGAAGACACCTCGAATAGTATAACATATGCAGCAAGAGAAGTGATTTTTTTTCATAGATTAGTTCCGTTATCCTCGTGGTACACCAGACAGTCGCTTACGTTCGGCCTTCTAAGAAACAGAACCAGCGATGGCTACCTTTAAGTTTCTTGATTCGCCACACTATAGTGCCACGAGCAACCTTGGTTAACGACCGAAAACGCGAAGAAAATCTCCTGCGTTGTCATTGTTCTGGAGTATTCTTTACAGTCTACAGTTTAAACTGTTGGGTTCGTGTGGGTTTCATTCGACTTTCATCCGAACTGCTTTGAAATCCGGGCGGGACGAGTGGGTTTTCGGTTACGCGAGAGCGTGGCTGAAGCATTCGGGACGTCGAACGCTTCGACAGTGGTTTTGACCAAGATGTTTTACGTCCCCTTTCCAGCACCGACCCTTAACAGGAGCCTTCCTATACTTTATCCGTTAGAAGGTCGCAGCAGTGGTACACGTTGTCAGTGACAACGTCAACGCCGTTGGCTGGCTTGCCAGTTCACAAAGCGGCTGCGGCAGAAAATAGTTCCGACGTAATTTTTTGTATTTTTTTTTTTTAAAGTCAAGCATAGTTTTTTTAAAAATTATTAATAGCGTTCTGCATTGTTCGGTAATATTATAATACTTCATGTACACGTGGGAGTATATGTGGTTGTAGATATGAAACCAGTTGTTTTCGTTTGTTGTTTTGTTGCAGGGTAAAATCGCATCAAGTTAGCAGAGTGGCGCAAGATGGCGGAAGCGGTAAATCGGGCNAAGTTTCTTGATTCGCCACACTATAGTGCCACGAGCAACCTTGGTTAACGACCGAAAACGCGAAGAAAATCTCCTACGTTGTCATTGTTCTGGAGTATTCTTTACAGTCTACAGTTTAAACTGTTGGGTTCGTGTGGGTTTCATTCGACTTTCATCCGAACTGCTTTGAAATCCGGGCGGGACGAGTGGGTTTTCGGTTACGCGAGAGCGTGGCTGAAGCATTCGGGAGGTCGAACGCTTCGACAGTGGTTTTGACCAAGATGTTTTACGTCCCCTTTCCAGCACCGACCCTTAACAGGGGCCTTCCTATACTTAATCCGTTAGAAGGTCGCAGCAGTGATACACGTTGTCAGTGACAACGTCAACGCCGTTGGCTGGCTNGGTCGAACGCTTCGACAGTGGTTTTGACCAAGATGTTTTACGTCCCCTTTCCAGCACCGACCCTTAACAGGGGCCTTCCTATACTTAATCCGTTAGAAGGTCGCAGCAGTGATACACGTTGTCAGTGACAACGTCAACGCCGTTGGCTGGCTTGCCAGTTCACAAAGCGGCTGCGGCAGAAAATAGTTCCGACGTAATTTTTTGTATTTTTTTTTAAAGTCAAGCATAGTTTTTTTAAAATTATTAATAGCGTTCTGCACTGTTCGGTAATATTATAATACTTCATGTACACGTGGGAGTATATGTGGTTGTAGATATGAAACAAGTTGTTTTCATTTGTTGTTTTGTTGCAGGGTAAAATCGCATCAAGTTAGCAGAGTGGCGCAAGATGGCGGAAGCGGTAAATCGGGCNTTTGTTGTTTTGTTGCAGGGTAAAATCGCATCAAGTTAGCAGAGTGGCGCAAGATGGCGGAAGCGGTAAATCGGGCTGAGGTGTCGCCATATGTCGAAAACAAGGGCGGAAAAGGAAAGTATTTACAACTTACTCACACATTATTTAATGCTACGTGTAAATAATGCAATTCGCTACAAATACGGAAGTACAATAAATATGGTTTTTATACGACAACTGAACGCTCGTGATTGATGTGGTAGTGGGTGGCTGGCAACTCAACCCGTACCTTCTGCGGGCGCGGGTAGGCGGAGGAGTACAAACTGCCAACTTGGCACAGAATACTCGAGAGTACAGAAGTGTAAAAGCCACTCCTACGGCGAACTACAGCCGCACGCGTCTTCGAAACTGCGTCACTGGCCAGCAATATGTCGCAACGCCGTTGCGTTCGCCAATCAGTGCCTGGTAGCTGACCTCCCAACCGGCAGCCCAACCAATAAGGAGTATTTCGCAGCACGCAGTGGCCAATCAGACTCGACTCCCGCTTGTTTCCAGAGCCTCGCGCGGCCAGTCAGCGAACGGTTGCGGCCTCACCAAAGGAACCGCCACGCCACTTCACTTCTGTATGCAGGGGCCGTGATGGCGTAGTAGTTAGAGTACCCGCCTCCCACCTNAGGAACCGCCACGCCACTTCACTTCTGTATGCAGGGGCCGTGATGGCGTAGTAGTTAGAGTACCCGCCTCCCACCAAGACTAACCGGGTTCGATTCCCGGCGGGGTCGCTGGATGGCAGGTTTCTTCGGGGATCTCCCCTTTCCCCCATCATTACATTCCGGCGTTGCTCAATACCTACCTCACTTCACCCTCATCGGCTCTTAAGTCCTCGATGTTAATAGTAGCCAAATCTCTCCACTCACCACCCTCCAATTCTGTATTTTACTTATTCTACGACGTCGAAATGGATAAAATATAATTTTTACCGGTTATTTTCAGTTCCTGGTAGGTCTAGCATACACAATAAAATTAATACGAGGGACCGTTCAAATCGCACCACCTAATGAATTGACATCTGAGTTTTTAAACGTGCACTGAGAGAAAGGTTTCTTTCAGCCAACGAAAAAATTGTTTGTATCGGGGCAAAAATATATTTAACTGTCCCAACAAAATATTTTGTTGAATAAACAAATTTTTAAAAGCAACAAAATTAATTTTGTTCATCTAACAAAGTACACTTTTAAATTAACAAAAACACAATGTTGGGGCAACAACCGTCAACAAAATATTTTGTTTAATCAACTGTATATAGTTGCTTCGCCACACATTTGATTGTCTAAGTTCGAAAATACAGCTCGAGAGTTTGTTAGTATATTTTGTGACAATTAGGATAGTATCAGTGTTTGTTAGTGCATTTATCAATGCTTAATAATGGCATAAACCTCCTAATAAAACAAGTTAAACCGGAAATTAAAAAGTAAAACTTGAAATATTTATTTGCGCACCTTGTCCAGTATAAGAAATATTTATATTTAAAAACTTTCTTATTAAATTAGTAGCTACTTTAGTTGAGGTTGGTAGAGCCTAGTGCTCGGGTGCAAGCGATCTAGGTTCGAACCTCGGTCGGAGTTTTTTAATATATTTTTTTAATTATAATAACCGAAACTGATTGATGAACTTAGATCCAAACAAATCTTTAGTCGTACAAACCAACTCTTTGTTTGATGCAACCAAATAAGAACAACAAAATAATTTCGTTTTAACTATTAAGTGATTTTAACAACAAAATATTTTATTGCCTCTATACAAACAATTAATTTGGTTTCGCCAAACAAACGTTGTTTGATTCAACAACACCTTTTACTCACAGGANACAAACGTTGTTTGATTCAACAACACCTTTTACTCACAGGAATGCTAAGGCGTAGCTCTGCGTGTGGTGCATGCGCAGTGTCCTTCAAATGTTCACAGACTTCGATAATAAACTTGTGTTAGTACTTGGAAGGTGGCTGGTGTGATGCCAAAACCCACCCACTCATGATCAGCGAACCGTATTTCCGTTTTTGGCTGCCAAGGGATGAAAGCTATCTTTAAAATTAGTGAGCGAGTGAAGATATTTGGGCGGCTCTTAACTTCGAGGTCTTGATAGCCGGCGAGGGCGAAGCCAGGTGAGTATGGTGGAGCGTCGGAATGCAAGGGCGAGGGAAACGGGAGGTCCCCGAGAAAACCCGCTGACTAGCGGTATCGTCTGGGACGATTCCGACTTGCGGAAATCCGGGTGCCACCACATCACCGCGGCCACTTTAAAGGTAGTAATTTTGCATTACAACGCACGGCCGCATAACTTTGTTGTTGTTGGTGCACTAGCCCGTAAGAAGAAGGATGAGATGTTTTAAACATCCGTTCCAGACCGTTAAAGAAGGGGCGAAGATTCGAAGCCGGCGAGGACGCAAAGGATGTAAATGAGAACTGGTTGAAGCAGCAACAGAGATCTATCGAAATTAAACACCAACGCCAGCAATGAGATGCCTGCATGAACTATATAAGAAACATCGTGTGCAGTAAGCGTAATTAAATACTAATATTCCTCTTTACTCGTGTTTCGCATTTCCTTTGCTCCTTGCCCAGTGGCTGCATATATAAAACAGGTTTGATTTGGACTTGCCTCATGTTATAATTTTATTTAGGTGAAATCCTAATCAGAGGTCGCTGAAAGCCATTTTACACGATACCAGATTCCGTAAAANGTTATAATTTTATTTAGGTGAAATCCTAATCAGAGGTCGCTGAAAGCCATTTTACACGATACCAGATTCCGTAAAAGCTTGTCCGTTATACCGGCTAGTATGGCACCAGTCATGGTATATCCCACCTTTTACGTCCAGATTTCGTACCAGGTTTGGTATTTTTCGTGGTAGGTTCCATACCGGCTTTCGTACCTGGCCAATCTCATAACAGTTTCAGAGTTTATAACGCTCTCCGTGGCTACTAGTAGAAACGAGTTGATGAAGAAACCAAAAAGGACGCCTCCATCTTGATTATACAACCGTGAGGTTGAAACTATTTCAAATACATATAAAATACGACAAAGACGAATACTATTGGCAACAAAAACTTTTAATTACTGTTTATAACCGTCCTAAATACTTAAAACATTACCTACACTATGAAATAATTAATTCCAGCTGTTGTAAATGAACTTATTATCAAAATGCATATTTTGAGCTTGAATTGGAAGTAGGTGGTAAAATCACATTACTGGTGGTTAAAGCATGACTTTTGGGCGTTCGTTCGAAACTCCGTCGGACACTACTTTTTACATGCAGATAATAATTTGGTACGTAATAAAAACAAACTACATTTTGCAAACAGTTAATAATTTTCATTAAAATTAAAAAAATAAAACTCTCGTGCTCTCGTGACTTCAAATCGTTTCTAAAGAAAATGAATGAAACTACACCAGTAAGCAATGAATTTATGTAAAGGCCAACAGTAATATAGCAATAGTAAGATGATGTGCCAGCTAGTTTTTTATAGGCCTGCGCAAATTACTGACTGTCAGCAGTTCCACGAATGGGGTTCATATTTACTACGAACCACACACTGCACACCCACTGAGGGTGTCACATGCTAGTACGCGAACTGCTGTCGTGTAATACGGATCTTCCATGGCAGCTCATATAGCGGCTGGTATACCCGCTCAGACCCCAGGCCTTGTGGAAGCTTGTANCCCACTGAGGGTGTCACATGCTAGTACGCGAACTGCTGTCGTGTAATACGGATCTTCCATGGCAGCTCATATAGCGGCTGGTATACCCGCTCAGGCCCCAGGCCTTGTGGAAGCTTGTAAAAGACCATGTACGGCAGCAGGTGCCGTGTAATATTAGCTTAAGGAACAACAATGTTCCGGATTCTAGTCCCGGTTAACATTGACGTAAACCTATGTGCTTTTGAGAGAGGATTAAAAATTCAAGTTAGATTAGTACCCGTAACACCCCCCCCCCTTTTTTTGNGATTAGTACCCGTAACACCCCCCCCCCTTTTTTTGCCTAAAATCCTGGTTATTCACAAAAAAAAGTATTTTCTATGGAATGCCGAATGAATTAACATCTGACTGCGCCTTCATAGCAACCTTTACACTCTCTGGCAAAATAACGTGCGAAAACGCGAACAATTCGTTGTTTCTTTGGAACGGTTGGTAATTACTTTACTCCTCATACTTGCATTAGTTTCACAGGATCCGAGGGAGTTACTCATAAGCCTGTTATGACGCAGACACATTTTGTTGTGTTCACTACGAATCTGGCTTCGACACTTTCAGCACTTTCACAAAAAAAAAACTACAAATTCTATGAAGGACTGCGTACTCTTCGAGCAAACCATCAGCAATTATTTTTTTTATTAACTGCATCCTCCTTAGCTCTGTCGGGTCTTGTCTTGAATTCCCGCCCACAAAAATGTAATAAAATTTGGCCTTGACTAAGAGGAACGTTTTTCACGTGAGAACGTAATGGTTAGTTGGATTTTTTTTGCTTGCATGAGCTTGGACCACAATTTTCTGAGACCTTGACGTCTTCTTCGGGTACGAAACCATTCCAGTGTTTTAGTACGACTGTGGTTAACAACGCGCTGGCAGTGAAACCGACTGGAATAACGCGTCATCTTCCTCAGTTATGTGCCACGACTCATCCCTTGCGCCTTCTTAATACGAGCCGTCTACCAAAACTGCCAGGTTTTCATCCTTGGTACTGGTCTCGCTGAAGGAATATGAGATATCGCATGCCAGCTGCGTAGTAANAAAACTGCCAGGTTTTCATCCTTGGTACTGGTCTCGCTGAAGGAATATGAGATATCGCATGCCAGCTGCGTAGTAAATTTCTCGAGTCCTGGCAAATAACATCGTCAACAGAACTGTTGGTCTCAGTATGTTGTTCACAAAATCTCGTGTTTTATAATTTTAGCACATTTCCTATGGCAGAGTTCTGGTGCATATAGTACAGTGAAATATACCCGTGTATATGCCTTTACGTTTGCGTATACATAAACATATATATATATGTATTTGTGTGTAGTATTTGTATCCACGTATACATCCCAATGTAGCGAGAGACTGACGGCCGACNATATATATATATGTATTTGTGTGTAGTATTTGTATCCACGTATACATCCCAATGTAGCGAGAGACTGACGGCCGACTGTAGTTTTACTGACGGCATTGCTGGCTTACTGCTCGCATAGAAAACTTATGTGTTTACACAACTAGCCCTGCTATGGTTAACTGCTGGAGCCAGGACATTTGGCATGCCATTTGTGGCACATTGATTGAATGTTGATGGCAACGAAACTGATTGTTGAGATTAGGTGAACTACTAATCTTACTAATATAATAAATGCAAAAGTCTGTGAGTATGTTTTCTACCATTCAGTACCATAACGGCTGAACGGATTTTTATGAAATTTGGTATGTAGGTACTATGGGTCCTGGAATTGGACATACGATACTTTACAACCCGGAGAATTGCACAGTTCCTGTGGAATAACAACAAAACATTAAAAAATATAGTTCCCTGAAATTTTTTTGTGCTGGCGGTTCGAAGGCAAAAGGATTATGTTGTATACAAATACATTTTCTTAACAACTATCATATAATATTGTTATATAAGAGATGTATGAATGTGGATAAAGCGAAGGAGGTAGGTATATCAGGATCGTGGTAAACGGAGGTCCATACATAATCTCTGCCTACCCCTCTGGGAGACAGGCGTGACGTGTATGTATGTATGTTTGTATGTATGTTATATGTGATAGTAGTTTACTAATTTACTATCATATAATATTGTAATTGTATTTTCCCGATNTGTTTGTATGTATGTTATATGTGATAGTAGTTTACTAATTTACTATCATATAATATTGTAATTGTATTTTCCCGATTAATAATAATCACATAGCGACATTTTTGATTTAACATGGGCCCGCTTCGGGGGCCGGTTCGCTAGCGGGCCATAAATGGCTTACCAACTGAATACCAGCAATGGCCGCACATAACCTAAAATTATTGCTGTTGAAAGTATGGCCATTTTATGGCTGTGAAGTGGTACATCGTTGGACCATTGCCGGTGCAATTTGGCTCATTATGGGAATTTTTATGGCTCCCACTCTTCACAGANACGTGTGTGTGTATATATATATATATATATATATATATATATATATATATATGGCTAATATAATTATATATAACGCGATACAATAAGTAGATTATTTGTAAATATATAGTGATGCAAATACCTATAGTAGAATGCTGTAAATACAGAATTATTTGTGACTTTGTGGTTGGTATTAAACAATTTGACATACATTATGTAATGTTATACATGTACGACTGTATATAATTAAAATGAGAAGTTAAAAAAAAAACATTATTTAAAATAAACTTTAGAAAACTAACATTGAGGGGTTTTTGTTGTTTCACTTCACTAAAATATTCATACATCTCGAATGCATTTCAAAACAGATGAATAGCATCCAGGTGACATACATACTGCGAAAAATGACTTAAAATGCAAGTTTTTTGGTTAGTATCGCGATTCAGGTGGTAAGTTTTCTCTCAACGATAGTATTTTTTTTGTTTATCTGCATCTTTTTAATAACTGATTTGTTCACGTAGTAAATTTTAAGGATATGGAATAAGTGGTGTAATCTATATTATATTAGTGTTTACTAATCATTCAGTCCGAATATATTCTTAATTAGTTCATTTAAATTTAAAGAAACACATTGAAGTAATGGTTAGCATGCTGGGCTGTCATTGAAAGGATAATAAATTCGCCCCCCCCCCCACTCTCCTCAAGCAAGAATAAATTTATAATGTCTTATAATGTGTTCAATAGTGTAGTAAACAAAATTTAAAAGCAAAGGAACGTTGAAAATGATGCAAAAAGTAATTATTTTTAAGAAATTGTGTTTGACGTATGGTGGAAAGATGGCTAACCGTGTGTTTGATCTTCTCAGACATTTAACTCCATTGGATTATCTTTTAACAGTGGCAAGCTGTTTCGGTGTTGTGGTGGTAAGATCGGGCATCTCCCACCACGGCGAACCAGACCCGATCGTTGGTGGTGTCACACCCGGATTTTCGCATGTAAGGAAAAAGTGACGGAAGTTGTGGTTTGTCCATAGGTTTTCTCGGGACGCTCCGTTTCTCCCATATTTTTGCATTCCTCCGAAGCGGAGAAATGCAAAGGAGCTCTACCCTCATCGGCGCAGAAAACCGCACTGGTCCAGCGCCGGTCTAATTTCTCTTACTTTTTTGTGTTTTCCCTCGGATTTACAATCATTTCTATGAGTTCAATTTAATCAATACACTTTTTTAATGAGTGTTATATCTACACCAAAACTTTACTTTTGTCATTATTCAAGCATTTAAATTCTGATCGGTTAGTCCAGAGTTAGTGAAAGAGAATTGTCGCGATGATTTGTCTGTGAGCCCAGGCTAGGTGGTTTATGTTTTTATGAAATTTTTCATTAATACTCATTATTATTCCACTTTTCCCCCATTTCATTGCAGAATTGAAACAAGTACGAGAAGAAAGAATTTATTGGGCCATAATAACAACACCTAGTAAATTATTGGCATATGTATACGATGTTGATTTTTAAACCTCCGACGATATTGCGCAAAGATATTTTTTTTACATATGTATAAGCCATTGACCAGGTTCTTGTAGTGTGTACATGGCATCGTCAATGTTAAGGTTATGTGACTGTTGATACCATAGACTAAAGATGAGGTAGACCGATCATGTTGGGTGCGCACAACCAGTCTCCATGTTCCAACATTGAACCAACTAGGTTTCTAGTGAATATGATTGATCTGCTTGACGTGTGACGGTTAAGGAATATTAGAGCGACCCACAACCACCCCCCTCCCCCGCATAACCAGGGTAGAGACTTAGAGAGACACATGTCACTCCTAGTCACCGCAGGGGAAGGTCAAANGCATAACCAGGGTAGAGACACATGTCACTCCTAGTCACCGCAGGGGAAGGTCAAATCGAGAAGGAGGCGCGTGGCGACTATAACACGTGTCGCGGAGGCGTCGTCCACCTCCCCTTCACCCACCCTCCCACCTACGCCTCTAGCAAGCCCATAAGATATGTTGATCGCAGAGGTTTCACGAGATAGAAAATAATCATGCACAGTTCGCCTAAATTCAGAAGAAACAGATGACAGCTGGATAATGGTGCCGAGAACACCCCCCTTCCCCCTTAGCTAACCACAGGACAATGTGGAAACGTCCCGAGAAGAAATACCTGACGAGAGCAAGCTAGGAGCAAAGTGCTACCCCCGGCCAAAACCTTCAGGAACCAGGGCACGTGTTTTGAAAGGCATTGTTCTGCATTCCAACACCTCACCCCCTCCCTCACAATAATAGAGACACATGCCGATACTGGCAAGCATAAAAACCCCTTTACGAGAGAAGGGGATTAGTTCATTATCACCGCGCCGAGGGAAGAGTTGCGTGAAGGAATCGTGAGAAGACGTGAGCACGAGTCCGAACCGCAGTCCAGGGAGACGGCAGCACCTACGGGCCTTTTTTCCAAGGACTACCACTCCGCCGGAGCTCATCCCCAGATGACAGCCTACCAACACTCACCGCTGAGTTACGTATAAAAATTGGCGCCCAGAGAAGCCCCACTCAACCACGAAGTCGCCCAGTTAATACGAGTAGTCAAATTAGGTACCACACCTCGGAAGTGCTGATGTATGTAGTTCTTGTGTAAACTCCAGACAATATATTCGTCCTTCAAAATGAAACAGCAACCGACTACATTATTGCAAACCCCTTAACCTTCAGGCATCATATAGTCTATGCCGGGAGGACGTAACTACGACGCTATAAGTCACCCTGTCTTCCACAGTGGTGTAGCGTCATGCTTTTCTGCCAACGCGTCATGCGAAAACGGCGTGAATTGGATATGAGGTTACAACACTGTTTAGTAAACAAGTACTTTGAGATGTTTTTATACTCCCTCTCGCCTTTCTGCAATGCAGTTTGATTAAAATTTAAATTGGTAAAAGTATTTTATTATTGTAGTATTCCGTGTCATTTAAAAATTAAAATGTGAACAAACACATTCATCAATGTGACTTTGAAAGTTGTGCTGTTTTGGGGTAGGTAGGTGTTGGGTATTTGCACAGAAGAATTAATTGGGCTAACTCATCTTTAATAATGGTTGATACTATCTGGCTTAACATTTTCTTAAATATGTAATTAAAAAATTTAAGTGTTGGCCGCTCTCCTGTCTACTTTATATAGGTTGCATCTCTTCCCACATCCTCCCCGCACTGAAAGTAGTAACAAGGGTGGGGACGAGTTTGCACAACTGATGAGGTGCCGGGGCTTACTGGAAGACAAGACTATGTCGTTTGTCAGAACCTTCTGGCGCATCCTGTTACCTCGGAGTTACACGGATGTAAAAAGTGATTTGGGGTACATCAGAGCCAGTATAAAAAGCGCACCGCGTATTCAATATGTGAATGTGTACGTGTGCGAGAGAGAGCGAGAGAGAGAGACTTATGGCCAGATGTGCCTAGTAATGCAAAACATTTGAGACCTGTGTATGTCAAGTCCAAATTATTAAGGAGCCCACCTTCCTGCATCGATTTTCTATTTTTTTTTTTGGTAGAAAGGTGCGGGAGCTATAAGGGTTAGACTGGCACGCGCTACAAGTGCGCCATCAACCGCTACGCGCAGGGCTCTGAGCTGGCGTGCAGTGTTCTCGTAGTTGTGCGTGAACCTGTGGGACTCTCAGCGATGAGCCTATCATTTTACAGATGAAAAGTCTGTAGCTAAGTTCAGCACAGGCTCCAATCGTAGATGGTCTCGTGTCCGTCTAGCGTGTCTTAAGATACGGCAGTCTGAAACCCCCGTCTTTAAATATTGGAGGGCTTCA
The DNA here is from genome assembly GCA_002778355.1 of Clitarchus hookeri. Classification (NCBI taxonomy): domain Eukaryota; kingdom Metazoa; phylum Arthropoda; class Insecta; order Phasmatodea; family Phasmatidae; genus Clitarchus; species Clitarchus hookeri. The sequence continues at coordinate 41,549 of NQII01005928.1, forward strand.
AATATTTACAGTATGTGTGGTAACTGTAAAGTACCATTCCTTCCTCGCCGGGGGTATGATGTCTTTTCGTAGGTAAACATACTGGGGGGCACGTTTAATAGTTTCGTAAAAAAAAAACAGAATTTCAAACACTCTGCAACGCAGTTCAAGCGCCAGGCAGGCGGACCCCTTAAGCTCACGGTTGTTGACTGTAGTTGTCTTGGCCGATCCTT
>NQII01005928.1:41819-68442 GCA_002778355.1 Clitarchus hookeri
GGGGGGGCAGTTTCCTCTGGGCGTGGAACCAGCCACCTGCGACTATGGGGAATACTTGGTTGCACCCAGGCGTACACTGGAAGTTGTGGTCCGACCACAGTTAACTGCGGGTTTGTGAATACTTAGATGACATGCAGGTTGATTTTATTTTTTATCAAAGTTGTGCGTTAAATGCCTTTGGTGTCGAGACCAATTTAGTTCTCGTAAACAGAAGTGTGAAATAGTAACTGACTGACGGTTTTAATTGGATTATTTTAGTAGTAATTTTCTATTCAAGCGGATATAAGTTAATTGATTAACTTATTTGTTGTATGATCTGAAGCAGTAAAATTTTTGTGACCTTCTAGTAAATTTAAAAATTACACTCCAAACTCGAATTAGTGGAAGACTACTGTGAAATTCAACTACTCGAATCAGTGAAAATGTCTCCACTTAGATTCAGTTGAAAATCACTTGCTGTTTCAGTGAAAAAATTTCAATGATTGAATAAGGGACGGCCAACTGCAGCAGCGAATTAAATATTGCTTTAATTAAATTTAGCCTGATAATTGCGAGAAATAAACATATTTACGATAGTTTACTATTTATATTGCGCAATTTACCGTAATTTGAAAAAGGAAAAAAAATCCCCGCATGTGACTGGGATTGAACACACACAACCCTATCCACTACGCTTTTAGACCGTTACCTTATCACCAGAGCTACCTTTTATTTTTAAGTTGATATTATTGTCCGATACATATGCCGTTGGACACAGCGTGCGTGACGTTTTTGACGTAGGACAGCATGCGAGTATTCTGCCGAGTGACGAGCTCCAGTAGACAGACTTTAGGACAAATTCACAGTACACATGTGCGCGACATGCGAACTGAAAACCTGCAGCGGAGGAACTGGGGCGCGAACCCCCAACCCTCCGACTACAAGTCGGCTACTCTGCCCCTGAGCTATAGGGACACGGCAGCTACCGCGAACCACGTTTGTATTTAAGAGGAAACTATACATATATTCCTTCCATACCACTCATTTATTACAAATGAGTCTTACCAAAATCTTTCAATTAGCAGAGTTTCAATTTCGGAGGACAAATAAATAACGCAATCGCAAAGTATTGCGAAAAAACCAACCATCCCCTGAAACAGATTGGAATGCGAAATATTTAACCCCCAAAATTGTGATAAATGATCAACAGACAGTTTGTTTTATTTAGTTTATACGTGGGCTTATTCCTTTTGTCTTTTTTCATATAAAATGCCCAATATAAAAAATACAGGCATAATAAAATATTATAAACATCCACAAAAAAAGTCTTTAAAAGACTTTAGATTGAAAAAGTTTATAATGAATAAATTACATAAAGTTACATTAATTATGGGCTCGCAGAGCATAACATACTTAGCACAAATATTGCAACGTTTCAAAATTTACCGATTATAAAATACACTTATCTTAAAACATTTCCTTTATAAATGCCCCATAATAAAGCCCCTATAAAACATGGCAGGATATGCCTTCTGCCAAGTTAAATCTTCTCATGTCGAGGTCTATATCCTATCTGTCTTCGCAAGATGAAATACAACCCCTTTTATAGTTAAAAAAAAAATACGTTGACCAGTGTTGAGGAACACCCCAGATTAATTTTAGAGGTGGTTCAAGTCCAGTATATTCAAATCTGGATGACATAAATCGTAGCGTCAGATGGTTGCTAGACGCTGCTGTGCACGTTGGATGTAGGTTGTCACCGGCCGTGGGAAGGGGGGGGGGCAGCCTCTAGCCTCGCACCGTCGCTCGTCTGCCAAGCCTCGCACCCGCGTCGGCTGTGACGTCCTCGCTGGCAACGTGAACCAGGTCCTCCACTAGGCAATCCTCAGCTCCCTCGTCGATAATCCCATCCAAGTCGTATAATTTGCGGCGTAGAATAATTAAATATTATGTACGGTGTTTCAGCACCTTCACAATTTCATCGAAAATGTGTAGTTTTAAATTGTATACCCTTTCTTTTCGTTTTTAGTTTAATTGGTTACAATAGGATTGTTAAAAATAATAGTGCATATGAATGCCTTCTCTTCACCACATTATATGCAGTTTAAACCTTCAAACAGAGCTCTGTGACTATTACATGAAAACGAAATGAAAGACGTAAAGACGGAATTAAAGACTGAATGTTTAAGTTACTTTGCAAAATGGTGTTTTGAAAAACGAAACACATTTTAGAAAGTATTCTGTATTCGTTTTATTAGTTTCTGCGTGCTTATTTCAATCTATATACGTTGTTTAATGACCGTTTTTACACGCAGTTTAACTTATATATCAATCAAAAAACAACAGAAAAAATTGCTGATGAATCAGTGGAAAATGTCACTAAATCAATAAGTGAAGGGAAAGTGGCATTTTTTTGCACTGATTCGTCGGTAAAATTCACTGAAGTGACTGTTGAATCAGCCAGGCATTGTTATCTGGTTAAAACAGTGAAATTCTCACTGATGCAGATTTATTGTGTAGAATGTTGTTTTATATAATTAAAAAATGTACCCTTATTGTAGTATGGATATGAAGCAGTTCAGATATTGTAAATTTTAATGTTTATTGACGTCAATCAGATAATTCCGAATATTAATCGTGGGAAAGAAGTGAGAACTTAATAATTGAAAATTGTATATATATATATATATGTTGCGGTATAATGTTGCGGTACTTGATGACATTCCAATAATCGGCGCAGAAATTAACCCGCACTTTTTGGTCAACATACCTACACGACCACCGAACGATGCTGACTGTTAATGGACACACAGAGGTTTTATAATACTTTTTGTGACTTGGTGTAATACTGTAATTAGTTCCTTGTGACTGTAAGTGTGAATACTTTTGTCAAGGAAATTTGCTTTGCAAAGTACAGAGCATTTCATTACACGTGATTGCATTTTTATTTATTTTTGCCAAGGAAAATTGCACTGCAAAGTACATAACATTTATTTTGTATGACGGTATATTCCCTTGCTTTGTTCAAGGAAACTTTCCTTGAAGTGTAGATAATGCTGCATTATTTGTGTAGTAATTTTCACTGACGTGTGTAGGCATGTATCCCTTATAAAAGAAAAGAAATTCAATCACCTATCAAAGACTTTTCATTTCCGCTACCTGCACTTGGCGCTACTTAACAAAGCTACAGCTACTGAAATGCCATGAGTAATTAACTGTTTAACTATGCCCTTAGATCAGCCTTCTCAGATTTTGTGATACCTCAATCTACTCATCTATCTTCTTCTATAGTAATTAACGTAGGTAGAACTTAACGTCTCGTCGACAGCGAGGTCATTAGGAACGGAGCAAGTTGCTCAGACAAGCAGGGGTGGCAAATGAATAAATCACGTCCTGTAGTAAGAAACCATCTCAGTATTTTCCTTTCTGGAGTGATTTCGGAAAACCATGAAAAACCGAAAACCACCAGACTAATCCAGAGTACCACACTTCAGCCAGATGGCTACCTCAAAAACCGTCTGCACTCCTTCGGCTGCGAGGGGTATTTACAATATCGATGGCCCTAGTCCAGAATCTTCTCTACATGTCGAGTTGCGACGAGGCAAATGATTACCAGAAAATTCTTGCTCATCCTCTCAAGTCGTTGATTCCTCCTGCATGGGGAAGAAAGCTGTGACGTCAGCCAGGTCAGCTGTCAGTCATTCCCCCGACCGTCGGGCGACGTGGCGATGAGTGGTGCTTGCGTTGGCGATGGGAGTGGGAGGAGAGGGTCGAGGTGCGTCCCCCCCCCCAAGAACCCGGTCCGCNCCCGGCGGGACTGCGGGTAACAGGCAGTACGGCGCACGCGCCCGGAGTCCGTGCGTTTCACTAAAGTAAGAACGAGTCATATATCGATAGCTAACACGAGCAATTCGTTACGAGGGATAATATGTAACCTCTATAAGAGCAAAACCTGTGTTGTGGCAAGGAAGTTCTCTTGTTTAACATATCGCAGTGAAATATTGAGTTTTTGACGTTCAGACTTCCCCTTGAATGAAGATATAGTTGTGTGTGAGTACGCTTAAAAATTATCACGGCGTCTTCGACAGAATCATTCATTGAAAGTAAGTTGCGGTCATCTTGTTTTCTGTAATTGCTACTGTAATAGGTTATTCAAAATAAAATAAAAAAGTATTTAAGAATAATGTTTACTTATCATTTCACAAAAGTTTTGTAGAGAAACACAATAAAAACAACTCGTGCTCACTTTAACAAACGCCAAGCTTGGTATTTTTGTGTATTTTTGTAAGCAATAAATGCGTGTGCTTATTGCCGCGTTTATATGTAATGTTGAAAATAAATGGAAATTAGTAGATGGGAAAGCGTTTAATATTTTAATTTTTATTAACTTATTACTGAACTTAGTGCAAATGTGCACAGAAAAGCTACCTTATACTTCCGCACAGCTCAAGAAAGGCTTTATGCATTTTCAACAACTTTAAATATTTAGATAATGTATTTTATTTTGTGTTTACTCTTTGAGATAACTCTTCTTTCAAAGAACTCTCCTCCCAGTGGATGTAGCGCGTGCTTTGTGACCACTGAAACTACATCGAGTCGCAGAAAAACCAATCTAACGGGTTGCATAGTACATGTTCGATGTTAAAACAAAAATAATTCCGAGCTGGAGAAACAAAATTCAAGTTGGGAATGGGCGTCGCCAAGTGGCCACTTCCCCGGCGAACAAGCGCAGCATCACGCGACAAAAACTTATTTAAAGCGATGAAGCAGTCGCCTTCGACAAGCCAATAACATGTTCCGGTCTCATGCACACAGTTAAGAGAACTCAGCCCTGCCATCGCTTGACAGTAGCCGGCTGAAGGAACGGTCCTGCTATATTCTTGCAGTCACCTGCAGTGGAGTGAATGTTTACCCATATTTTAGAAAAAAAAGAAAATCATCGTGACCTCGCAATTGCTCAAAAATAAATACTTTTTCAGCAAAAACTTTTCAAAACCACGTCGACAAATTTGAGCCAGTTATACACATATAACTAATTTCCATGACAGCCGTTTCCTTCTCGTCAAGATCTGACGACCAGAGTGGCTCGAAAATGAGTGTCCAAATCGTACCTTGTGCACAGCGGCTTACGGTTTTTCTTCATCTCTTGTTCATTCATGTTTGAAACATTCTAAAACTGGAAAAATAAATATATGGCGTTTGTTTAATTGATAATGGATGTAACCGACTTCGTCATAATACGAAAGACTTTTCTTCCGAATTATCTCTTTGCAGATGTTTTTGAATAACACCTTCAGCTTCTTCAGCACGGTTATAACTGACTCTTTGTCTGCATTGCTCCTGTTTCAGCTCTGCGGTAATTCTTAAATTGTTCCACAAATAGTTCGATAATTTTACTATCGCTAACCTTTGTTTTCCTTTCTTTAATGCCACTTAATGCACGATTGACATCAGCACCTATTCACACACCTATCTTCTTACCAACTCCAAAATTATAGCCCCCCTGCCTTATGNGGGGGGGGGGGGGTCCCATTTTGTTATGCACTGTATTTTAAGGTGGGTACTAAAGGGCATCCCTGCCAAATTTGGTTCATATCAGTAGGATGTTGTAGAATTGAAGTACACAAACAATAGAGCACTGCACACTACCATCGGAAGCCACCTTACTTCTACATTAAGGTTGTCGGACCTCAAAAAATTAATAATTATATATTTGTACAAAATATTGTTCAATTCATAGCCATTATATGGGATAAAAATTTTGTCGAATAAAAAAAGGTTTGCAATTTATGTTTTTTGAATAATTTGATGTCAAATACTAAATTATTGTGTTTTGTTGCAGCTGCAATAACAAATACTAACTAAGTTGTAAAGATGGAAAAATTTGCAAAGTAAATTAAACCCATGGGCTACCACCTGATACACATGCAATCACCAAATAACAAGCCAATTATAAATAATAAAATGTAAAAATAAATTTTTTTTGCAAATTTTTATAAAAAGTTTTATATGTAGGAACTTGGTGATTACATATATGCCAAGCAGTAGCCCATGGCATTAGTTTATTTTGTATTTTTTTCATTTGTACAACTTAGTTAGGGTTTGTTATTAAGGTTGCAACAAAACAGAAGAATTTTGTATCTGACATAAAATTATTCGAAAAATATGAAGTGTGGATTTTTTTAGGAGTAAAATGTTATCTCGTACAATGGGTACGAGTTGAACAATGTTTGGTACAATTATAATGTTNACAAAACAGAAGAATTTTGTATCTGACATAAAATTATTCGAAAAATATGAAGTGTGGATTTTTTTAGGAGTAAAATATTATCTCGTACAATGGGTACGAGTTGAACAATGTTTGGTACAATTATAATGTTTTTTTTTCTTGGGGTCCAACGCTCTTAAGTACACGATGTTCGTTGTGAAGCGTGTCTCGAGAGTGAACCTGCTGTGTAGCAAGGGCTGGGAAACTGTTCCTCAAGCGGCAGGTGAGCTCAAGGGGATTGGGAGCGGCACTATGCGCTTTGCCCATTTGTCATGATCTCCGGTGTAGGGTTCGTAATGAGCCCCCCGCGAAGAGGCCTTGACCACGTGATCCCTTTGTGGGCCGACCGCGCCAGCAGGGGGTTGAATGCCTTTCCTCGCGTATATCCTCGCGTATATCCCCTTCCGCGCCGAGTGGCTCTGACGTTTCATTTACCCAGGGGGTCGCTGAGGGAGAAGGGGGTTTAAGGCCGGGGGAGATTTAATTACTTATTACGGCCGGCCGGATGGGCTGGGCGCGAGAGGAATCTTCCGCGTAATACATGCGAGAAGTAATGTTCGTGTGTGGAACCATCCCCTTACCACTGGCGCATGTTTGTGCGAACATTGTGACGTCACATGCTCGTGGGTACTCCGAGACGATGCCCGTCTTCTCGCGATCCGGCCCTTTTCACTACACGTCTAAATACACACGACAATCAGTTTATAGGCCGACCTTTTTTTACGTTCGCGTACCCTGGCGAGGAGGATCGCATGTCTTACAGACACCAAACAAGGGTGAAGAACTGGACATGGCATGCCTTGGTGGGCGGCGGGCGCTCTAGCCACTACGATTACTGCGGCTTCTATGTACGAAGTGATATTCGTGCGGAACCACCATCCTACTACTCGGCAAACATAAGTGAAACCTCAACAGATATGTTAAACAAAAGCCTTCCCCTCTCCCCCACATCACCCTCTGTTTTATCGACCCAGTGCAGACACAATTCGTACAAGCGGGTTGCGTGCAAACTGGCGATTTTTCTAGCTACCCGTTGTCAATAATAGTAAATAGGAAAGCGAAACCACACAGACAATAGACACATTAGCGGAATCGGAGAGATGGCATTAAAGGGGAAAATATGGTTGATATCGGTGGTCTTCCCTCTCCCTCCACCCCCTTCGCGACACCTGTCACCTGCCACCGGCTGGGCTGGCGACTCGCCCAGTCCAGGGGACGACGTAGTATGGGGTACAAGGAAGGGAGGTAGGGCACGTCTGTGATTGACAGCTCGTACCTGGCATCTACCAGAACCTTCCAGAAGATCGGAGATTGCCTCCTTCCATCGAGAAACTTCTGGATGCTAAACTGGCTCAACGGTGGCATGCGTAGGGACGGAATAATCCAGAAAGAAATAGAGCCGGTGTAAATACTGCTCTGTACGTACCTCCCCAACACCCACCAACGCGACGGTGCGAATGTGTGAACGAAGGTGACTGACGAATGTTCTTATGTGTTCTGCTAGGAACGACGAATATTAGTGACGTGCAGACAGCAACCTGTGAGCTGGTGCGACTACGGGGAGTCATCGAAGGTTCATCCGGGCGTCGGAGAGGAGATGGAATGAGTTCACGAGAGACTGGTGGCTTGGGGCACTTTAAATGATTTAAATTACTGGATTGTGTTATAATAATAAACTAATATTTATTGGCTACTAAGCAATATACATCACAATTAACTCATTAGCTATAAATATGGTAAAAATATATTAGTTAGAGTTTCTCATTTTTTATTGATGATAGTCATATTGTGATCGATATAACACCAATAAAAATATTTGTGTATTTTTTTGTAGTATTGTAAATAAGTAAATAATTAAATATAGATATTTTATTTTTTTAGAAATGCACCCCTCACGAACCTGGATGCACCCAGACGCAGGTAACATGTTACATTTTTTCTCGGTTTGCGAGTGGTTGAAATACCTGAATGTTGGGAAACAGTCTTATGAACCGTTCAACTCTATATACTCTTGACCAAGTCTTCGAGCCTGGCGACTAAAAACGTACCACACTTCTGAAAATGAATGGAATGCAAAGTCGCGAGGTTGGAATTGTGTCCGGTCAACCGTCATGTAGGCTGTAGGCAGAGGCGTGTGGTGAACTGGTGCAAGGCAAGCTGGCGTCAGCTCTGTGCTGTACCCTGTTGCTTGCTAGATTACACTTCAACTACTCAAACGCAGTTCGGCAGCTGACGCCACAGAACGTGTGTAATGGGTCCCTTGCTGCTCGCTTGTGAGTGGTCGGGATGCATTCAGTTTCCCTAGACTGCACACTAGTTACTGACTCCTGCTGCGTGCACCGAGAATGCAGAGTAGTGAGCAAGCACCAGCTTACCTTCCAACACTCCACTGCATGCCTCTGGTTGTAGGTATTTTCGCTGGGCGTAGCTAAATCCTTTCTGTTTTCGGGCCTCTCTCACTGATTATCCCTACAAAGAAACAGGTGATGAGAGTGGCCGTCCTTGACAAAGAGCCTAATGGCTTCTGCGCGTTGGGAAGTGCGAACGATTTTCACAGTAGTGAACAAAACATGACAATAGTTTACGGTAACTTCCTACGCTTAGCAAACATCTCCACCCCACATATAGTTCATTTCATTTAAGAAGGCCACTTTCTGACAGTCAGTGAGTGGCAACTTAATATATTGAAAACAAATAACCTGCCATTTACAAAATCCTGTATCAGCTGATGCACGAACGAACAAAAGTTAATATTACGTTGGCTATTCTGAGAGCAGTGCCGAAGCACATCACACAAGCAGAAGATACGCGGATAAGAAAGAGTTCGCAGATTAATTAATACATTTTATTTTACGTGGTCATAAAACAGCAGTTTTTTGTTTTAGAAACGAAACTTCGTGATAAAATAGTAATGTATAGGTGTTCAAAATGAGATGCACAGTAAAACGATACGTATCCAAATGTGACGAAAAAATCCAAAGTTTCCAGACTCTCAAACCAGGTGCTGCCATCTTGTGAGTTAAAAGCGCACCATCATTTGCAATATGCCCTTCCATGCCATCTGTTATCCATATCCCGAACTACACCCAGAAACATATTATAGTTTTGTTGTTTAAAATAACGTATTCACGCGCATATACAAATAATTTTATTTTCCCGCGAGCTCTGTATAATTTTTAAAGTAACATATATTTCGTGTACCGCGTTTACGAACGACCCTACACACGTCCACCAAGCTCCGTTTACGAATGCAGCGCCACCCAAGCAGTTCACCAATTGCCACACGGAGCAGCACCTCCTGGACGCGCTGACTCGCCACATCAAAGCCTATTCTTGACACGCCTGTTGATGGCGAATGGATACATAAACGAAAAGACACGGCGATTTTCAACTGTCAAGAATGTGGCCTTCTTATATGGTACACAGTATACCATTACTTACGTCCATGCAAATGTCACTGTTTATAAAAACTCTGTCTTGAAACATTCAAGGAGACTGGCCACGCCATGCAAATGTCACTAGATTTTTTCCCATGCTAATGTCACAAACTTTCCACAGTAGTCAGCCATAACGCAAATGGATGGAGCGGGAGTTACGACACCCAGTTGAGCGTAGCTATCTGTTGAGTTTGTGGTACACAAGCGAAGGTGCTATGACGTCCACGATGGCACACACATCAAGATGCCCGCCGCTCTGCGCGCAAGGCAACGAAATGCTATTACAGTCTTTCCGTTGTGCTGCGAGTACCTGCGTATTGTAAATAAAAGAGTTTTGTACACGCAGAATGTGCCAAAACGCGCGCGCAAGAACCACACCACGTGAATCCTGTGCGAAATTTGAGATGACAATATTAGTGGCAAATTGTCGTGCGATGACATTTTTCGTGCACAATGGGGCAACACAGCACGGAGTTAGTCCTCTAATTTGTGCAATGGTCAACACGTTATGTAAACTACACGGTGAACAAATGTTAGGACTACGCGGAATTTGAACCCGCGCCAATAATATGATGGCCAGGCCAGTGGTAGTACGATATCAGTAGAGCGCAAGAGGGGACTAACTCCCTGCAGTGTTGCCACACTCTGCACGAAAAAAGTCATCGTACGACATTTTGTCACTTACATTTCCGTATCCATTTTCGCTTAGGATTGACACGGTGTGGTTCATATGCGCACGTCCTGGGACACTGTGTGTGTGTTTGTGTGTGTATATAATATGTATATATATATATATGGTGATTGTTTGTAGCAGTGATTAATGCAATGTCCCTAAATTTTGTTCATGTGTTCACAAACACAGCGACCTGAAAGTGTTTTGCTTTGCATTTTTGGCGTGGCTCTAAAACGTTGTGAGCTATGAGGAAAATAGCTTGTAGGATGTATTCCAAATTTATTTGAAGAATGGTTGCGTGTGCGTTCTGTAATATCCTCTGAAACCATGTTTAAAAAAAAAACTCTGAAACAGACGGTTGCCCAACAGAGTAAGTATTGGAAGGTTTTAGCAGAGAAAGTTCCGGAAGACTAGAGATGTTAAGAATGTAGTGTCCGTACGTATGTGTGTGTGCGCACGCATGCCCACATCGGTACGTGTACCTCCCACGGAGTCATCGGGTCTTGCTGAACCGGTGCCAGTGGATCTTTGTACGCACATAAAAGTTGAAAATTCGGCCAATAAATTGTTTTTGTCGTGAGCATTATATCTTACAGACTGACAAACAGCAATTTAAATGTTACGGTCACGTAAAAAAAAAAAAAANGAAAGTTCCGGAAGACTAGAGATGTTAAGAATGTAGTGTCCGTACGTATGTGTGTGTGCGCACGCATGCCCACATAGGTGTGTGTATCGGTACGTGTATCTCCCACGGACTCATCGGGTCTTGCTGAACCGGTGCCAGTGGATCTTTGTACGCACATAAAAGTTGAAAATTCGGCCAATAAATTGTTTTTGTCGTGAACATTATATCTTACAGACTGACAAACAGCAATTTAAATGTTACGGTCACGTATTTTTTTTTTTTTCAAACGTCACTTTCATATGCGAGGGATAAAATAATTTACGTTGTTTCGTAGATTTTATGGCTATAACATTAGTCTGAAATATTACTGATGATGAGACACATTTAGGCAATTTCGACTCAGATTTCTTTCGCCAAATGATTTGCACGAAATTTGGTAACACTGAAGGTGCATGCATATTCATGTTATTTCAGTATAATTTATAAAAACAATACAATAACATAGTCTGTAAGCTAACCTAGGGACATCTCAAATCCATCATTTAAGAACTACATCGAAATAATTATGTAAGTTTCTTCTTTTTAATAACGTTTGATGTATTTAAATTGTTTGAATACGTTTATTAAAGTATAGATATAAAGTATATTCTCAGCTAAGGATTTTTTTTTTAAACGGGCTCGGTACTGAGTGGAATGTTAAATAACTCCACTCATAAACGTGGCCGTCCTTCCGTAGAGTGCAATGAATCATCGTAGAGGAGCAAGGCGAGGAAAGAACGGCAAATTACTGATATATGAAGTACTCCATATTCAAGGCTACATAAGTGAAATAGCGAGTAAAAGAGAAATGAATCCTCGGCCATTGGTGTGCTGTATTTCGGCGAGAGCATTACTTATATCCACCACGAAGGATGGAACGAAAGCTAAGAACTGAAAACAAAGTCATTGTTCCGTACACTCCTGATGAAGCAACTGCCCTTATTTCAGATGGCAAACTGTCTAAGAATTTGTGGACGTTACTTCAAAACGTCGCCAAGTGCCGAAACGTCGATATCTGCTCGTCGTTCAATGTTTTAGTAGCTAACAAGAAAGCGTATCCGACAAACATTAACGCTACGGTACTTCATGTGAAGTGCTTTTTGCAAGATCTCTCAAACCACACAGCGAACAGGGAACTTGAGGTTTTGAAAATCACTGTAGGCAGACAGCAAACTTGTAGTAAAATGTAGGTTTGACGGTAGTTCTGGTCGGTCAAGTTATATGCAAAAGATGACAGTCGTGTACAAACGACAGAGACTATTAGGTGGACCAGCCACTTTCTTTCTCAGAACATTGCGTTAAAAGCATTTTTTTTTCNGTACAAACGACAGAGACTATTAGGTGGACCAGCCACTTTCTTTCTCAGAACATTGCGTTAAAAGCATTTTTTTTTCATTTCACTTGTTTCTCTGCGAATAGTTTATAGCACATCCGGAAAGGTACCATGGGAAATTGTACGANTTTTTTTTTCATTTCACTTGTTTCTCTGCGAATAGTTTATAGCACATCCGGAAAGGTACCATGGGAAATTGTACGACCGACTTCAACTTGTTATTGTCGAAATATTCGTATTCGTTTTGTAAAAAAAAAAATGCAACCAAGCTCTGCAATAAAGAAATTTTCGTGAAGGAAAAGGGAAATATTCTGGAGCCTCGACGTACTGAAAACTGTAAAGTAAATTATCGACTGATGCTTACAATGGTTGACGGAAAGGCTCTCAATGCGCTGACGTGAACTTCATCGTGCAGTAAATATTTGTGTGGTATTAAAATATTCCAAATGAATGAATTTACTCTCGATAAACCATTGGATCACACCAAACTACAGCACGGTTTATCCGTGATTCATGCTTATATACGCTTCCTAGAAAGTGTCACTAATATTTCGTAAAGAATCGGTTTGAGGGGAATATTCGATGGTAAGTGGAAAGTGCATGGCGGGACAATACAAAGCACATTTCAGAGAAAGAAAGTTGTTAAGCAAGAAGTTCAAGAATAACTATGACTTATTGTTACTGTACCAGAACAAGGGTGCGAGATGAGATAACAGAGAAAATGCTGCCAAACTTTATTACCAGACATTTGAACAATATCACGAGTCAACTGGTTTTAATAAACACTCACCGGTCCGATCTGCTGTGATTGCGAATGCACTATAGTGGACGCAAAATTAAAATGGAATATTTTTTCGAAGTAATACAGTAGAGATGTACGTAGACAACGCACACGTGGCCACCTTCTGTTATGCATAAACTGTTGCTACACCGACGGACCTGCAAATGTTGATAAGCGCTTACTACCAATAGGGGAATTAATGGAAGAAGCGCAAGTAGCAAACAATAAATATATGCGAAAAGTTTGAGAATCGCATACACAAAAGTCATCGAGTAAAAAAAATGTCTGACTTGTTCCTCACAGATGGCTAAGAGGGAGCAAAGAAGACCAGGACTGGCCTTGGGCTTTGGTGCCTCGTCTAGGTGGTAGAGTCCTCCCCGAACTAGTAGTGCGGACAGAGTGGAATGTATATGTGTTAGTTTAACTGTAGTGTTTAGAACTATTGAACTATTGTATTGTGTAGTGCTAATTTGCGCAGGCCTTGCAGTGACGTAAGTGCGCAATGGCATCTAAAACTAGCATGTTTAAACGAATTAAAGTGTCCATGAAAGACGCGTTGCTGTTGAATGTCAAACCGAAACACTTGAAGGAAAGGCGAAGGGAACTCAAGGGATTATTTGGCCAAGAAAATGTTCAGAAGTCAGTGGCTATGGCGGCCGTGAACCGACTGATGGACCAATATTTCGATTGGGAGCAATTTGAGATGTCACCTAAAGAGTCCAAATGGCACCAGCACATCTGGAACGCAATAAGTGGCATAGAAAGGAGTGTGGTCAACTGCTGGATGGCAGAGATATATGATGAAGAGGAGAAGGAGAAGGAAGAAGGCGTACAAGGATCAGAAGGCAGAAAAGATTACCATGAATATATGGACATTATATCAGTAGTACACCCAAGAGAACAAGATACGTCTGGCTCAGAAAGTTCAGACGAAGAAGTAGATTCACAAGTTGCTCCATGTATAGCAAAGAGGAAGGCTAAAGAGTTTGTAAAAGTATAACAAGAAAAATCTTTAAGGCCTTCCATAGAAGGGTCGAAGGGACACTGACAGAGTCAATGTTGTGTTGGAATGTGACCCAGAAACAAGGAAAACCATCATGGCAAAGGAGAGTCTTCATGTCGTCTATGAAAGCTGTCGGGTCAAGGACTATATATCTGCGTCCAGTTGCTATAAGTGTCACAATGGGGATACATATCAAAGAAATTTAAAGACATACAGTCCACATGCTCAAAGTTGGCTAAAAAGGGCCATGAGTACGAAGACTGTCCGTAAAAGGCACATAGTAATTTTAAGTAGACATGTGCAAACTGTCTGAAGAAAGGTGTTGCAAATGAGCACAGGGTGGACTTCAGAGACTGTCTGGCATATCCGAAGGCTCTATCGGTGGAACTCGCCAGGATCGAATATGCACTGTAATATCATAAGAAGTGGGCAATTAAATACGGAAAGGTCGGTGGCAGTGGGTGCTGAGTTGAACAGGATTTTGGTGGAGCAGAAGCTGAATGTGGTCTTGTTTCACGAACAAAATGTGCCTTTTGACGAGGTAACAGGACTTAATGGCACCGTGTACACCAAAGGAAGTCAAACTTCAGGCTGGAGTATTGAGGACAAACAAGAACATGAATGTGATTATGATGGCCTGTATCTATAACACACATCAAGTGTGTGTGATAGCAATCAAGGGAACAATTAAATGTTGGATTATGTCCTCATATTTTCAGTTTGGGGTTGACAAGCATATTTAGATCGATGGGAAGTGATGATTAATGTTAAAAGGGAAAAACCCTTGGTAATTGGTGCAGATGTTAATAGGAAGTCCAAGCTCTGGCATTCCTCTAACACAGATGAATCAGACGAGACGATCAGCCAATTCGTTTTAATAAATGATTTGGCTATTGCCAATGTGGAAGGTGAACTGCCAACATTTTTCTCGAAGGCACATTGTACTGAAATGTACATTGACATTACTGTGGTAAATGGGAAGGCCAAATACCATGTCAGCAAATGGAGAGTGCTGAAGGAATGTGCGAGTGATCATAGCCTTATATTCTATGAAATTGGACATGGAGGAAGCAATGTTGATTATGTGCCAGAGATAGGAAGAAAGGTACAATATGTAAACTGATCAGCATATTGGCCGCAATACCACCAGATCCTATTGAGTAAGCTGAGGATATGTTCTGAATTTTGGCTGGATGAAGTGGATGTAGAAGAAACAGTAGCTGCAATCACTCGAATCATCACTGAGATCTGTGAGGAAAATCTCCAGAAAAAAAGTCAAGGGCTTCAGAACATATAATGGTGGGATATGGAATTGGAGAACGAGAGAAAACAAGTGAGAAGGGACAGGAGACGACTTCAGAGACTTAGGATTGAGGGGAGAGAACTATTAGCTCAAGAGTATAAGCAAAAGAAGCAGGCATACTTCAAAAGGATTAAGTCGATAAAGGTACAGTCATGGGGTGATCATGTTACACAAGTGGGTAACGAGGATTCTTTTAGTATGGTGAACAATATTGCAGCTGGCAAAATAAAGAAGGCAATACCTCCACCATACATAAGGGTAAATGGCGAGACTTGCGCTGACCTCCATAGTTCTATGGAAGTTCTGCTCCATGCACTCCTGCCTGATGACATGCAAGAAAATGAGGGAGAGGATCATGTCAGGAAAAGACAGCAAATGAGTGAAATTCCTGAGGAATCTGATGCACTAGTTTTTGATATGGAAGATCTAACATCAGTGTTGTACTAGTTGAAGAATAGAAAAGCTGCAGTCTATGATGGTTTAAGGGTAGAACTAATAAAAAGAAGCTTCTCAAAAATAAAGCAGGAATTTCTGAAGATCTACAATGACTATCTCAACTCTGGAGTGTTTCCGATCCCATGGAAGAAGAGAAAACTCCGGATCCTGCGAAAAGAAGGAAAGAAGGATCCAGAAGATCCAAAATCCAACCGACCTCTAACATTTATTCTGGCACTTTTGGCAATGTCTATGAGAAGCTAATAAAAAGGACACTCATAATGGCTTTGGAAGCAGAAGGAACCCTCAGCGAGAAACAATATTGTTTCAGCAAAGGAATTAGTACAATCTTTGCTCTGCACAATGTAATGAAATATGTGAAGAACAGCAAGGCAAAATATATACTCGGGGTGTTCCTGGGCATAGCAGGAGCTTTTGACAATGCCTGGTGACTGGAAGTAATGTACCAGTTGAAGAGAAAGAGATGTTCAGCGAACATCTACAGGGCAATTTCGGACTTATTCGCAGACAGAGAGAGAGAGAGCACATACTCTGCCCAAAATATGCAAGTGAAGAAAAGATTCACAAAGAGATGTCACCAGTGGTCGATCCTTAGTCCGATCTTATGGAATGTCCTCTTTCATGGATTCTTGGAGTTGGGTTTTCCACTGGAGTGTGTGGCTTTTCGGGTATTCAGATGATGGCCTCATCGTCATATCAGGAAATACAAGGTAGCAGCTTGGAGAATAGGTAGAACTTATAATGGAGGATATTTGGACAAGGTCCAAGCAAGTGAAGCTGGAATTCTCCACTTCTAAGACGAAGATCATGCTGCTCAAAGGAAAACTGCAGAGGTCGGCGACTGTACACTTTGGTAGAGACTCGATGGAGTGTGTGCATGAAATGAAATATTTGAGAGTCATTGTGGACAAAAATATGAGCTTCCTGAAGCACATAGATTATGTTGCCACAAATGCTGTGATGGTCTTTCAGAGATTAAGGAGTATTGGTAAGGCAATCTGGGGCCTAAATTTTAGAACACTTAGAGTTATATATATTGCAGTGTTCGAGGCCATTATATAATTTGGGTCCATTATATGACATAAAGTTGAGCTTGTGAGGCATAAAAGGAAGTTCATTAGTGCTGAAAGGGCAGCAATACTGGCCGTCACTAAGGCATATAGGACAGAGTCCAATGAGTCACTTCCTGGCTTGGCTGGAGTGTTGCCAGTGGATAAACTGGTTAGATACAGGGGCATTGTGGCAGAGAGATCACGGACTGGCAGACTGTCAGAGCTAGAAAAACAAGAGCTAATGGAAGAAGTTCTCCAGAAGTGGCAAGAAGAATGGGAAATGTCTGAGAAAGGGAGAGTCACATATGAGCTGTTACAGAATATGGAAAACAGAATTGAAATGGAAAGGATCACTCTCAACCATTACAAAGTACAAATATACAATAGCCATGGAAACTTCAAGGCCAATTTTCCTAGTCTGCGGCTGGTGGAGTCACCTCTGTGCAATGTGTGTGGATTGGCTGACACAATGCAGCACATCATCACAGTGTGCTTGAAAACAGAAGACGTAAGGCAATGGCTACAAGAGATCACAGAAAGAAAGGGCATTCACTTGACTTTGACAAATATTCTACAATATCAAGCTCTTGAGGAGATATGGAATTGGTTCGCCACCAAAATTGGAAAAGGGTGGAAGAATACTAGCGGCGAGAAGAGACTTCCAAGGTCTTAAAAGAGGGGAAGGGGGGGGGGAGGTAATCGGGTAAAGACTTCAATGTAAGAAGTCGGAATATCCTTTACTGGCAAGGAGGAAAGGTTTTACCGAGAAAACCGGTATAATACCGTGTACGGCACTAAGCTCATTGAATGGCCCGAAGAACAGAAAAGGAGAAAGTTCTGTGCACTGCCTTACTCATCCAAGTACAGTTACAGTGCGGGAGGATGGAGGGTGTGCCAGCCTTCGGGCCGTAAAACCTGTTGGCACCAGTGACAAAAGCTGCTCACCACGTGGCGTAGACCTACTCATTAAAAATATAAAACATTGTTATAAGTATTTAAAGGAAATTTTCGTAAATAGTTTTCAATTTATCCATGGTTTACTTCCTAATATTTTAGTGTTCTTATGATTTCCCACATTTTCCACCCATCTTCCAAACTAGATTCACCTTAGTGTCGCTTGGAAGCAGTCTGGCGAGTCAATTTTGCCCGTCCCCGTCCAGACTGTAAACAGAAATACACACACCCTTGATCTTACCAACCTGAAGTAACGTGTACCATGTGTACACCCAACAACACAGAAGTCTGGTAGTAAAAATACTTGGGGACAGAATAAATGCATACACAAACAGAAACACTACGAGAAAAACTTTCTACTACTAGGAGTGCAAAATGCCAACAATGGGCGACTGTGTTTGAAAAATATCAGGAAGTTTAATTAAGATCTGAATAACTTGACTTTTCCCATGAAAACAAAAAATTCTTCCAGATAGCAATACAAATTATCAGATTATCTGTGGCTCCGATAATATTAACCATACAGTTGAAATATTTCTGTTTCGGGTAGTGACCTTTGAAAACCTAGTGACCTCGTGATGGTTAAGAATTAAAATGCTTAAAATATTAAAAAATTACGCCAAAATCTTAATTTTCCTTAAAAATTAATTAAATTTATTAAAACGTTTGCAATTAACTAGCGGTAGAGCAAGGATTCAGTTCAGGTTTTGCGTAGTAAATGTCGAAAAAATAGGATAGCATACTCCTCGAATTTAATAAGGAAGTTGACTGGGTTTTCTCCTAGCTTTCCTTCAAATCTCGGTAACGGCGTGACCCAGAGTTTGGAGAGATGGTGCAGCAGGGTACTCTAGGAGCATTCCGTTGGTTGGTCAGTGTGGTTAATGTGTTTACTCCACCTGAATCTGGCCTCGATGTAATGTAATGGTAGGCGAAGAGGTCGTGGTGCTAGCTGGTTGTGTTTCTTCCCTTACTGTAGCACTGGCTGTGATGTGCATGCTTTGCATGCCTACCACGACCTGTCCTAACTGGTCCATTTTTCAGTTACTTAAGCGATGCGTTCCGTCACTTTAGTTCTCTTGACATCTGCAGCCTTTTCCACCTCTTCAAGTCGGTTCTCCATATGGCGATCGAACGAACCCAACTGGTTCGTTACAAGCTCGTTGACTTGTGTAGGGCCAGTTACGGAGGACGGTGTCCTCTCTAGCAAGTGTACTTTCAGTTCCACGGCTCTTAATTGCAGTGCGCAATGCTACTTTACCAGTTCAAGCTCTTCCCTGTTNTGACTTGTGTAGGGCCAGTTACGGAGGACGGTGTCCTCTCTAGCAAGTGTACTTTCAGTTCCACGGCTCTTAATTGCAGTGCGCAATGCTACTTTACCAGTTCAAGCTCTTCCCTGTTCGCAGCTACCTCTTTAAATACGGTATCCACTTCCTCATGTACATGAATCAATTTGTCAGTTAGGCTGCCTACCAGCTGTGCAATTTGGTGTTGAATTTGGCTGACCTGCTTCTGTAATCTCTCCTCTAATTTCTCAATCAAATGCGCCCTGTTATTCGCTAATTGCGCCCTATTCTCACCTGTCTGGGTTTGTGGCTTTTCCTCCAATTTTTCAGCAAACTGCGCTCTATTCTCCATTGCCTGGTTTTGTAGTTTTTCCTCCAATTTCACAGACTGGTTTCGCAAATTTTCCTCGAATTTTTCAGCCTGGCTTTGCAACATTACAGACATTTGCAGCGTCAGCATTGCTTCTTGAATTGTGGTACCTGAATTAGCCACGGGTGTTTCAGACGGTAGTGCAGGTGTAGCGACTAGCTCCTGTGGTTGTGTCTGCAGCAGCCCTGGGTGACGTCTTCCCCGTAAGTAAGCGCACAACTTCCGGTGCTAACGTATAGTTCAGTGGCACCTTAACGGACATCTCACGAGTTCTAGCTAACCTCTCTGAAAGTTACAGGCAGGGAGGCTTATAGAGGCCTACTTAATGCTTACACAACTCGCTTCTTCGTCTCTATTAGACGGCTGGCACTGTCAGGGATGCGAACTCGGACTTTCCTACGAAAAATCTAAATTTAACACCTCGTACACAGCCCACCCGGGTTGGCTGCCTGGATGTCGCGTAACATGTCCGTCTTCTATTTTGAAAACTTAACTTAAGAATGTTCTACAAAAGCTGGCAAATCACGAGGGTTACAATTTAAATTCATATGTACTGCCACTTAAAACTGCCACAACGTTTAAAAATGTATAGTCATATGGCCTTGTAAGTACACTTACACAAAGTAAAAATAGAAAGACATATAAATATGCCACCAAAATAAAAACACTGCCAAAACAATAATAAATATTGCCGATTTTGTTTCAAAACATCTTGCCACAAAATATAATTAATTATGTAAAAATAATACTGAGCCTTTTAAACACAAAAATTACTTGTTAATAATTATTCATTCTTGTAGCTCAAGAAGCGTGTGTTACATACAAAAGACAATATAAATGCAAAAGACAATGCTTAGAGTTGAGTTCAGTTTAGAGATTTGGGCGGCTCTTAACAATGAGGTCTTGACAGTCGATGAGGATAAAATGAGGTGAGAATGGAGCAGCGCCATAATGCAAGGGCGGGGGAAACAGGAAATCCCCGAGAAAACCTGCCGAACACCCGCACGAATCCCACATGCAAAAATCTGGGAGTGACCCACCCGGGGGTTGAATCCGGTTGACAATGCTTAGAATAATTAAGAATAAATGAAATGCCAGCTTTCACCACGAACTCCAACAGCACATTTAATCAAAACTGAGTCGCTTGCAAGAAAAATGCCGGCACGCCATTCGTCAATCAACTACTGGTAACCTTAAATTGTTAAAGAGCCAAATTTTTTTTTCTAGCTTTTGTGGATAGTTTATGGCTTCGTGTCGTGATATCAATGANTTAAATTGTTAAAGAGCCAAATTTTTTTTTCTAGCTTTTGTGGATAGTTTATGGCTTCGTGTCGTGATATCAATGATAACTTAATAAAAATACCAAATCATGAGAAACATTGCATTCATCATGTTCTTTAAAGCTTAGATATGATATGTAACTTACAATATTGATAAGTATAAGTTTTAAAAATATGTTTCGACACAAAGTTTGGTTTCAACTAAAGTGTTTCTTGAAGTGAAAGGAGTGTCATGTTGGCAATATCTTTGAAATCCACTTGACGTACCTGCAATATTGATTTAACTTTCGGGTATTTTGACTTTAAATTCTATCTGAAAAGTTAAAATTGAAATACGAGCGGACAGCGTGTAAAAGATACCAAAGAAATATTCTTATATAATTCTCATGACATGGAAAATTATCTTGCCCTGTAGCTCTTATGTACTGATTTTGTTCAAATCTGAGATCTTTACAAAAATATATAAACTTAAAATTACCATTATTATATATTTTATATATAATAAAGTAAGTTTTCGCCTTTTTCATATTTTTTCCAGGCTGTTATTTTATGTCACAAAAAAGTACGTACTGTAACACGCTATAAATATAGAAAATAATGTTCGGCTCCTAAACACCAGGAATTGTCAGCAGGAAACTTAGTCAAAAGATAATTTTNTATAAATATAGAAAATAATGTTCGGCTCCTAAACACCAGGAATTGTCAGCAGGAAACTTAGTCAAAAGATAATTTTGCGGCACGTAATAACCAATCAGCCACGGTGCTTGTTCCAGGATTTCGTGCAGCCAACCAAATACTGTGTACGCCCACATCAATGGAACGGATAGGCCATTTCGCTTCTGTATATTAACTNCGCGGCACGTAATAACCAATCAGCCACGGTGCTTGTTCCAGGGTTTCGTGCAGCCAACCAAATACTGTGTACGCCCACATCAATGGAACGGATAGGCCATTTCGCTTCTGTATATTAACTTATACTGTGGCAAGCATTTTCGCATATTATGTGGCGTGGCATCTGGAAGGGACTTATCATTGATTCTTGTTTTTTTTTATTTTTTTTTTTTATTCAAATAGCGTGTGAACGGTGAGATATATCTTACAATGTTGTACGATTGGCTAACGTCCAAATTGGAAACACCAGAGAGTGTTCTGCCGGGTTCGTGCAAGAGAACGCACCACCCCAACACGACACACTATTAAATATTTCCTTTAATTTCCAGACATTTTTACAGATATGTACAAATCATATATGGAAATGTAGTCCGTAACGTAAAAAAAAAAAAAAGAACTGAACTCTGTAGGATACATATAAATACAGAACGTATTCGTATTTCCTAAAAATCTGGGTTGAGGGACTAATAATGCCAATGCTACACGAAAAATTCTTTAACGTTGTTACCAAATTAGTATTATGCCTGTGGCAGTTAGAATATTTAAAGTACTTACATCTGTGCCATCAAACATCAACAGCTGGCACAAACAACCTTCAACAGGCGACAACACATAAAAACGCCAACATTTCCTAGAACTGAAAGGTGCGTGTTTGAACAACAGGTAAATAGTACATTTACACAATCTCTTCTGTGTGACAAGAAAATAACAGGTTTGGGTCATAAGTTTAGAATACTGTTTCAAAGTCTCGTTCTGTAGCATATTTTTATATTTCACTTCTATACGTAGTATAAAGCCAGTGTAGTGAAAACATTTTTTGCTATCCCATTTTATAGCCTGCGAAAATATAAATAACTCTCTTGTACTACCTGACGACCAAGAAGTACAACGCGGAGATTCAAGCGACTGAAATACATTCGGGCGATGTTCAACAGGCGAGGTCTTTAGCGTCGATGGAAGTGAAGTCAGTAATTATGGTTCGTCACCAGCTGTGATGGCGTTCTCTCTCCTGTGACTGATCCCAACAGGACATTACACGAGCCTTCATTACACAGCGTGAAAGGAGTCAGTCCAGGCTCGTCCCAGTGTTCTCAAGAGCAATTAACCTGTCATCAGAGGGACTTAATCAGCCGCAGTTGAATGCGATCTGATATAAGTAGATACGCTCATTCCAATCACGGCGGGTGGGAGTGAATACATCCTTGGCCAACAACAGCTTCCCATTGTGCTGAACTTATGTAGGCCTTATTGATGGGACGAGGCCTAT
Source organism: Clitarchus hookeri (assembly GCA_002778355.1). Classification (NCBI taxonomy): domain Eukaryota; kingdom Metazoa; phylum Arthropoda; class Insecta; order Phasmatodea; family Phasmatidae; genus Clitarchus; species Clitarchus hookeri. The sequence goes on from NQII01005928.1 coordinate 64,814, forward strand.
CCAATCTCTACGAACGCGCTTCGTGCGTGTCTCCTTGTTAGGCGCACCAGTCCGTTCTTAGGAAGCTACGAAACCTTCCAGCTTTTCACCAGTATGGAAGACCTCACCGCTGGTTCTACCATGGATACTAGGCGTTTACCAATGGTGCACTGAGTCACACCAGGTTCAACAGTGATCAAAGTGCTTACAATTGTTTTCACCCTTACATGCCTGACACTGCCGGAGTAGGTAAACTGTCCGTCAGCTTCCATCCTTCCAACCCCACAGCCATCTCCAGATCTACTCCCTAGTTGGAGCGTCAACCATTGCCACGCCAAGTCCAAACCATACGAAATCCATTGAAGTTCCTCACACCGATCCTCTTAGGTACTCGCGACTATGCCATGCGCACTGAGTTTTCGTACCTGGGTGGCCAAGTCCCTCCATGGCACCAGACCACCTTTTCTGTATAATTACCACCGCTGCAGACTCAGTATTGGGACAGTGAGTCATCGCCGTAGAGGAAGGACACATACCAGTTTATGGACCACAGGAAACAACCTCGAATGTACACCGGTCGGTGGGACTACCACGCGCCCAACATTGCCCTCACTCCATTCCACAGTACTAAAGCGGCCCAGACTAATGAAGAAGTGGAGATGGGCATCAGTGAAAGAGTTTATGCATTCACGCCACCTCCCCTTTCGAGGGGTGGACTTTGTCTTTTGTGATAGCGCCTCAAAAACTTTCTCTCTTTCTTGTGGTTGAAGAAAATCCAATTGCAGAGTTGGCCGAAAGTTGTTCTCTCCACTCCCCACTTAGTGCAACCGCAGCACCAGTGGTATTCATAAGGTGGATTTTCAACTTCACATGGCATCACTTTTACATCCACTGAAGGTTGATTGGTCGGCCAGCAGCCCAGCTCTAGTCAGGCCGCACCGAGCTGGGGTGAAATCAGTTTTCCTAGCTGATGTTAGTATGGTATAGCAACTTTCTTCCTTTACCAGATTACCTTGGGGTACACAAGTAGTACCTTCACATCTTAGAGTTAATCCAGTAATTTCAGTCCATCCTTCAGGCCCTTTTAGCATTCTGCCGGGTGGCTAAATCAGCCGCATTTGAACATGGCGCGTCAGAAGAAGGCACGCTTCTTCCAATCGTGGTGGGATGCGTTGATACCGCCTCACTTGTCAACAGCTTCACATGGGGTTGAAACTATGTAGGCAAAATTTATACAGGCGGGAATGGGGAGCGAGGCCTGTATAACTTCTATGAACGCACTTCGTGAACGGGTTATCGTACTAGGTGGATAAGACCGTCGTCCTTCTAAGGAGGTCGTCAACCCTTCCAGCCTTCCTACAGCAAAGATGACTTGTCACTGATTGCATCCAGAGTACTCGAGGAGGAACTAGACGTTGAAGAGATGGAGCAGCGACGGAATGCAATCGTGGGGGAGGGACTGGAGAACCCGGAAAAAAGTATACCAACCAACAGAATGTCCGCCATATTTCCCATGTGCTGAAATCCCAGTTTGACCCCTACAGTAATCCAACCAATCTACCCGCGGTGAGAGGTGACTGAGTCTGACTACTCCACATTGCAGCCCTTGATGATTCAATCAATATACGGCCTGATTCTGCGTCACACTCGAGGAGGTAGGCCCATGTCATGCCATAGACCCAAATCATGGTCCTGGTGAGCTCAGCAGCCTGCGATTCCGCCTTCATATCTGTGTGCAGCTAGGCGAAGAATACTTTCAATAAATACTGTCACTTTACAATATGCCCTATTGTGCCCGATTTGCAAGCATTCTATGCGTGATTCAATTACCTGTTGAACTTATTTCCCTTTTCTAAATTTTCTCCCTTCCTTTTTAAATTTTTTTCATACAACAATATCTAAGTTCTTTTTAAGTCTGACATTGCAGTTATGTTACTGAACTACATTTAGGGTTGCCAACTGTCCTGTATTATCCGGGATTTCGCGTATCCTAGGGATGAACGAGAGTGTGAACGTGTGAAGAGCTTTGGGCGGCTCTTAACAACGCGGTCCTGATAGCTGACGAGGGTGAAGTGAAGCGAGTATGAAGCAGCGCCGGAATAAAAGGGCGGGGGAAACGGCAGAATCCCGTGAAAACCCGCCGACCAGCGGCATCGTCCTTCACGATTCCACATGCGAAAATCCGGGGGCTACCCCACCGAGAATCGAACCCGGTTCATCTTCATAGGAAGCGAGTAGTCTAACCACGACACCACCGTGGCCCCCTAGGGATGAACGAGTTACCTCAAATGGGCACAGTGCGAGACGTCATACATCTTGTGTTTCGGATTTCACTGAAAAAAAGGTTTAATATTAATAACCACAACATCAGTAATTTACCACTTCCACAATTACAGGTATGATTACTCTGATGATCTAACCCAATTTTACAGAGAGTAACAATTGACGCCGTCAGGTGGTATTTGTCAACAAGTACATTCGTGGAAGTTGCGCTTGCTGAGATGTATACAGTAGCTTTTCTTCATCTGTATATGTGAGTGTGTGGTGTTGTATGTTTTAAAGCAGATTAAATCGGAAATTAAAATAACACTGAATTATTATTATAGTTGCAACTAATAATTTGTCATTATATATGTTCACAGAAATGTTACCTGATGCATAATACTGCATTTTGCGCATTTAAGATAGTATAAAACTGTTATTTCTTACAATAACTGCCCTTCGTCATTTACTTGGGGTCAGCTGTCGTGTGCCGTGTTGTCGGAAGTGTCCCATATGGCGAATCTCAAAAATTAGTCGACTCTAGCTGCGTTTGTGATTCGATTGGGATTGTTACAATCTATTTAAGTCATTGGGCTTAGCCAGGTTCTTTTAGGGATGGAGGTCTTAATTAAATAAAAAAGACAATAATAATTTCCTAATTTATTTACACAAGCTACAAAGAAAAAACTCCAGACTTAATATCTCACGTTAAATGGCTATCACTAGCTATTAACAATTCTTCAAATTACTCAGTACAATCTACAATCACCTTAAAGAAATTAATGCATCAAATTACAAAAATAATTCCCAATAAACAGTGTAAAAAACTATTTAATTGTTTTACAAATTGTATGTCCACGTTTGACAGTTCCAATATTTACAAAAATTCTGTTCCATACATTCATACAGTCCCACCATAATTCAGTCCTCATTCCACCAGTCTGGAATGTTCTAGGATGCTCCGAGCTCGTCGGGTACCAAGCCCTCTGGCCCATCCATACCACACACAAACACTCGTCTGCCGTCGTTTCGCACCCTTTGACATCGTCCGTCCCCTCCACTGATTTCGCTCGCTGTACCAGACTTCGACCAATTACAGCATTTCCGCCAGATAGCTACCACAAATACCCCCGATCCTCCGACTGTGGTGGTATTAACAAAATGCTTAGGCAGTGGACCAGAACATTCTTCACATGCTACATTGCGCCGAGGAAAATGATTACCAGAAAATTCTTGTACATTCTCTCAAGCCATCCCCTCCTTCTCGTGGAAGGAGGAGGAGGGGAGTCTGTGACGCCAGGTACGTCGGCTATCAATCATTCACCCTGCCGTCGGGCGACGTAGTGGTGATCGGGTCTGCTTTGGAGGAGGGTCGAGGTTGATTAACC
>NQII01005928.1:68465-95659 GCA_002778355.1 Clitarchus hookeri
CCCCCCCCCCTCCATGCCGGGACCGCGCGTAATAGGTAACATGGCGCCCGCGTCCAGTGCAGGCTTTTTCGGTGCTATAAAATAGAACCAGGAAAAAACTGAAAAATGAAAGCAGAGAAAAATATCAACTAATGTAACCACACAGGACTCAGTAAACAAAATTACCAACTTACTCCCGTATATAAAGAACGATTATCTGCAGATCAATAACCAAGTTGCCGAAAATCAACAATAACAACAGAGAAAGAACAAAAGTTAAAAGAGAAAAACGAAAAATAAAATGAAAGAATAACTAGAGCACAGGGAAACAAATGCCAGCATCCATATAAATAGAAAAGCATTTTTTTTTTTTCAAGTATTAGAGTTTTATTATTTTGTTTCATGTTGAACTCGTTTTACTGGGGTGTGTATACCATTATTAATAATAAATAAAATACACTAGAAACCATTGTTGCTCTCCTAATTGACACAAAAACACAAACAAACTCTTGAGCTGTATTTCCGAACAAAGGCAATAAAATGAGTGGCCAAACAAATATGCACAGTTCTTTAAACTAAATATTTTGTTGTTGTTTTGACTTAACACAAGAGGTTTTGTTTATTAAAGCGTATAAGTTGTTAGATAAACAAAATTAATTTCGTCGCTTTTCGAGTTTTGTTTACTCAACAAAATATTTTGTTGGGGCAGCTAATTATATAAAAATTCGGGATTACACGAGCAAGTATTTTGTTTGCTGTAACAAAACTTTCTCTCGGTTTCGTTTTCTCCCCAACCTGAATAGGATAAACCTTGGTACGGCACGGGAGAATCTACCTTCGCCGGCAGGTGATAGCGTGTTGCGCTGTTCGCTTTCCGGAGAGCTTTATCAATTACAAACCCCCGTTGCTCGTTAATATTTAGCAGCAGGAGGAGAGCTTCTCCGGAGGGAGAGAACTAGCCAGCCAGGGGTTACGGCGGTTCCAACCACGACCTCCATCAATCCTGCCTGACAGCTGACTGATGAGTGGAATACGTTTCGAGCGAGACGATGCGCGCCTTGGGAGACACGAGCTTCTTCGCCAACACGGACGTGTCGTAACCGTCTCCGGACAGTCGAGCAGTGGTGGTAGGGGGTCGCCTAGACGGGCCTGGCCCCTCCCGAAGACAAATAAATCGAGAATAGAATATTTCCACCCAGCAGAGAAATATCTTAGAGCAGGTGGAAGGCTGACAATCTAACCTGTGTTTTTTTTCTACCATTCAACCTTCCTCCCTCTCCAAGTCAGAGTGGCTTTGCTCTCCGAAAACAGCCTCCCTTCTCACCTATCCATAACTGAGAGATCTCAAGGTCGGGAAAACCCCGTGAACTGACCCATCAGGTCGTTGTGTGTACCCATCAAATAGCCCGTTTTGTTCTTGTTCCAGGAATTAAAAAGCCGCAGCAGACATTACAACGTGTAATTATTTTATTACCATGCCAAAAAACTACTTCGTTAAAAAATGATTATAATTTTTAAATTTTGCGAAGTATATCTCTTAGTATCTTTGATTAAGGTTTATTTATGTACACGAACTTTTACTGAAAGTAAGTAAAACGAATCTACTTGTTTTCTAATTTGAATGTGTTCGACCGTATCTTTATAACGATTCACAGGCTGGACCCCTCTCAAACAAACAAACCTGGCTGTGCTACTGCTTTTGACTGGCTTTTCGCTGCTCCACATGCGCGTGTAAAAACGAACTAATTATTCACCAGCGTGTTAGTGTGTTAGTTTATAACGCAAAATCACTCGTTAAACTAGTATTATGGGCAGGCACCCAGAAATTTCACGAATCAACTAGGCTAAGCTAGACTCCACACATATGTTCATTTGTAAAAGCTAAAGTTTTTCCCCAGTGCAGATTCGATCTTCTTTTCTTTGCAATTTGATTAATGGTGGAATTCGTACAGGGTGAGGCTTACGAACTGCAATTTATATTTACAAAACGAAATCAAATATCAATTTTGACGTTGCTTACTTGCAACTATTTTCGACAAATACAAACGAAACACAAGCTTCCCAGAACTGAATTTCTTATTGTGGTATAAACATCCCATCGAAACGTTCGCTTTCGAAAGTCGAGATTTGCGAAACTGAGATTTCGGCTGAAGGTGTGAACATACCGTGTGTATCCCAACATAACAGGATACCCTAAACAAACCTATGATAATGGGTGAATGTATGGTTCTTTTATAGTTTAAACTAACCTTACGTAAACTAAACAAACAAATTACATCATTGAAAGTTTTATTCATGATAATATTGGCCCGTTAATTAATAGAATTTCAAGAGAAAATGTAAATTACTTCCAAACATATATTTAAAGTGCTATAAGCTTCTTCGAAAAGTGGTATTTCCTGAACTTTTTCAAATGCCAAGGAACGGTCGTGTTTGTTGTAAGGCTACGTGAAATTAATTTTAACGGTGTAAATTAAGTAGTTCACCTTTTCGCCTCGCATCTTGTGCTACAACTGATCACAGTATTATTTCCCAAATAACACTGTGATCAGCCTGTGATGAGCCAAATTCCAACCGATACCACAATTGAATCGTCAACACGGCAAACGCAAGCAAACACTGGACACGAAACCTAGTTACAAACACAGGTTTCGAAGAGGAAGAAAACTCCACTTTCGCGTCTTTCACACCCCACACAAACTTAACTTCTCGAAATCCATGTTGCCGAGGTTATACTTTCGGTTGACGGTATAAACGTACAGTATGTTAAATGATGGGCAAAAGCTAGCATGGGCAGTTACCACAACCATACACAAAATTTGTGCTAGACAGATTTTTGGTCTTCTGCGCATGTACCAAACATTGACCTACCCCACACCAATACAAATATCAAAGTCACGTGGTCTGTACTGATGAACGTGTTTTCTTACGTCTTAATTTTAAAAATGCAAACACTTTTATACTAATAAAATACTTTTACAAATTTTTGTTTAATCAAACCGCGTCACAAACTGGTTAGATGAAATATACAAGCATATCAAAGCACTTGTGTACTAAATAATGTTCTAACCGCAAATCTTATTCACATCGTTTATGATAGTGGGGTTGTCAGAAAACGTTAAATGTTGGGATGCGGAGAATTATTTCACTTCAGTGGTCCAAAGACTCACGTGACGGGGAGAGAGATGCAGAACTCGGAGTTCATCTATGAGATCCATACTACTGAGGCCAGACAGCTTGGAAATTTCGCAGAGCATAGCGGCAGAGACCACGAACGAACATACTGTTCGAAGCCATTTGCCGGCGGTACGAGTTCATAAAACCTCTTTTAAATAGCAAAATGAAAACCATCGCGAACCGTAAATGCTGGCAGCAGCTGTAAAAAATAACGGGACAGATCACTCTACTGGCCTCAAGGAATTCACGCATGAGTGTACTCAAGTACCGCGAAACAGAGTGATATCTAATAGATACTGCGTGCCTGCTGACATTCTGATTGACGCAGTCCCTGGTTCTTATGTGTGCAGCCCCAGCGAACTGTGAGGAAACGAGTGGATTGCTGTCCGCGTTCAGAGTTTTCGTAAGTCAAACGCAAGGTTATACTCACACAACCGGAAATTAAACCATCAGTTCGATGAAATCTAAAAATTATATTTCTGAACAGTTTTAATTCCATCTAAAGTTGAACAAATCCAGTCGAACAAGTCAGCTCACAGAATTTTCACGAGATTTTGAAAATCTGGTTGCCAGTTGTGTAATTTAAAAATACATAGAATTACATTTCAAGATTTAAAAAAATATATATATAAATGGCAACAATTTTTTCTTTTCCATTATTGGCTCTCAAGACCTCGCTGTTAAGAGCCACTCTTTTCCATTAGATGGTCCGTTATACTCTCTTCGTGAAATTGTATGGCCCTCAAAAAAGTTTGAGAATGACACTTCTGCAACTTCGTAACAATTTTTACTTAAGAATTCCTCAAAAATGGCAAGGCTTGGGAAAATTACACGAGGCGAACTTAGAAGTTAATTTTGACATGCTGATTAATAGCTAGTCTTCGGACAAACCAATTATATTTTCGCAATAAAACTTTAAAGCAAAATGACAGCCACAGTTTTCAAGTACACTGCTGGTCGTTAAAATTGCTTTGTATTTCCTCACAGTTCGTGTGCACAGACGGAGTGAGTATGCCGCATCGAAAAATACAATCACACTAACAGGTTTCCCGCCTTTGATGGTGGGAGAATCGTGTCCTACCACAAAATCGGTTCTTGCGTTAGGAGAAATGTAACGACAGCGAAGAAGGACGGGCTGAGAGACGTGCAGTAAGCCAACGGCCCGGTAGCACCAACGACTGACATCCGGTGCACATGGTGAGTACAACCTCTCTCGGGAATTTATGAAAGCGACACTCAGGTTTCACCTGATATGAACTGTAATACTGTTACTGTTCATACTATTAGATATTAGTTGTGTATAGGTAACAGCAATAATATGTTTATTGTTTGATGTTATTGTTAATTTAAACTGTATTGTAATGAGGCTTAAGTTATGTGGTGGGCACAGGGACTGTATGTTGGTTAATTGACCTGGACTGGGGTGGCATTTTATGTGCCAAAACAGAAAAAAAAAAATGGTTGCCTGTAAAGNCTATAGTAAGTGCACGGTAAAGAATAAAGACCAGGTACCCATAAAAAAACTTCGAGAGCTGCAGTTGTTTGCAATCGGGGTAAAACGTTACCACAATAAGAGCAACCCGTGGGAGTTGTGTTGCATGACGGAAAATACCTATAAAAAGACCTATATGATATGTGCTCGAGTGAAAATAGGTGTTGAATATAAATGTTTAAGACAGAAGTAAAAAAACGTTAAGTACGACCGGAGTACAGACTCATCAGCTGTGGTTGATATGAAAGAAAAGTAAAGGGGCAAACAAGGTGGTTCTCTAGAGTCCATCTATACTCGTTACAAGGTGTCCTGAGACAGCCGGGGAAAGGGGAACAGTGTTCAATATTTTATGTTTGCAGTGGGATGTCGGACTAGGTGTCAGGTTAGGTGGTTTGTTGGGTTATTTGCCGACCTATGGACACCAAATCCTATAGACACAAAATCCTATAGACACAAAATTCAGCGAATTTCACAGCAGAAAGTGGTTTTTGGATGTCGGAAATTATCGGAGACTCAGAACTTTTCACACAAGATATACATGCTTTTGTGTGTGTTGCATCTAGCGCTGGCCTGCTACTGCGCAGTTGTTTTTACGCCCGAGGAAGAGTCGTGCCGGAGAGGGGCATAGGCTGACAGGCAAACAACGAGTGAGGTTCGGCAGAACCAGCGAGTGACCATCGGAAGAGTTCTTCAACACTTATTGCTGGTCGCTATAAGGGCGCGGAAGATCAAAGATCACCAGCGACGTTACTATTGACACTGCAGTTTATCCGCACTACAACCTGCTTGCAAATTGTACGTATTGCAATATACTGAATTGCTACACTGGTTTATTCATGCTTAGGACTGTGGATAGAGGACTAAACGTTTTGCTACTAACAGCATGGATTGAACTTAGAAATGAGTGCCAGATTAGCGAACTGTTGCTTGAGAGGGGAGCTAAAAGTTGCGAAGTAAATTTGTTTGTTATTAAGTATTTATTCGTTTAAAGCATGTTAGGCTCCTCAAGTAAACGTTTCGCAAAGTTCATTAAATGAATTAAATGGAAGAAAACCTTGAAACTCTGAAGTGATCAGAATTATATATGAGAACATTTGACTGTGGTTGACTGCGAACTTTATAGGTATGAGGCTGGTTGCGGGTGCAGTACGCTCAACAGCCATCGGCTGCTGGCAAAAAGAATCACACCCCAGATCCAGATAAACAGCCACAAGTGGCATTTGGTGTACTGGAAGATGGTCCAAATCAACGAAGCGAAAAGAGTTTCGTCAACCAAACTGAGGGATAGGAAGTGCCGATATAAAAAGGTTGGATCCGACCGAGTAGAGAGCTGTAGTAAACATACCTATAATACTGGTGCTCTCTACATAATTTGTATGGTAATGTAGAAAATAGTCAAAATTTGTCAGAAAATAGTTTGTATAAAATCATAAGCTTACCAAAGTGATTAGTTCCCATGTTTAAACACATTTTGCATTATTCCACCACGTCTAAGTTATGTGTTAAGTACTTGTAGTGATCTCAGAGAGCGTAGGACGAACCGATCGGTGAAACCTGAAACCAGTTCTGGGATTGGTGAATGGTGGCAACCGAAGAGGTGGTTCAGGCATGTACCACATTAGTCTGTAACTGCGCACATGTTTCGTCGCCGTCTGCAGCATCATGATGTTTTATCCAGGCATACATTAGTGAAGATACGCTGACTTTGTGCATGATATGTTGGGCCTGAAGGGACAAATTGCATGCCATCGTCTTCTCCCACGAGTTCCGCTTCTGCTTGCAGCATCACAATGATCGCATTCGTATCTGGTGGCACCATGGTGCGCGACTGGCTGAATCCTGCATTATGCATCACCATACTGGCGGCCCAGAACCTGGAGTTATGGTACGGGATGTTACCGGAATACAGTAACGCTGGCACATGGTCTACATAACTGGTACGCCGACCAGCAAGTGTTACATCACGAGTTGTGAGAGCCTGTTGTTGTCCCCTGTATAGAGAGCCAGCCTGAGGTCCTGTGCCGACAGAATGCGCGACCGCGTATGGCACACGTCATCCGGAGGTTCCTGGACGATCACCATGTCACGCTGCTTCCTTGGCCGGCGCGTTCTCGGCATCTCTCGCCCAACGGGAACGCGTGTTCCATGGTCGGACGACGACTGGCCTGCCACAGGACAGTTGCAGCTGCAACGGATGAACTTTGGGCACTCATCGAGGCAGCAAGGACGGAGATCCCCCAGACGGACATCCAAAGCAGCTTCCTCTCAATTCTGCGTCATGTAGCAGCGGTTATTACCACTCGTGGTGGGACCACATAGGGCTGTTTTCCTCTATCTCTGTACCTTTTACCGAGCTGCAAGCGTAATCACGTAACCTGTGTTACGGTGGGTATTCCGTATTGTGATAGCTCACGTCCTTATTGGTGTTGCAATTTTAATGGCTAGCAGTGTATATTCAATAAATATTTTCATGACATGAGCATCATAAACTTCAGGTACAAACTTTGTGAGATGATTCTTTATGTAAAATTAAGTAGAAAATATAATGCGACCTATGACATAACGTAAGTAGTAAGGGAGAGACACACCATTAAAATCTGGGAATTAAAATTAGTTTGCATAATATAAAAAACTAAGTGAGATAAAAGAAAAATTTCTGAATAGTGATTTGCGGGTGTTCACGTCGACTATCATTACGAAATTAGGATTGCATTGTTATTAACTAACAAAAGCGTTAAACCCGTCGATGTTTATCGATTGATATCAATCGCCAAATGTTCGTAGATGGCAGATATTAAATCAGGCTAACATTACGCACGAATATGCAGTTTTATATCACGTAGATTCTGGCATTTTCCAAATAAGTAAATGTAATCTCAGTTTACAAGTGTCTCTCTTCCTCAATAATCACGTTTAGTTGGGTTATATTTTCTACCCCATTTTATATAATGAATAATATCACACGGTTTGCTCCTGGAGTTCGGGCTAATCCTATATCCATGCTCGCTTTTATGACCACATGCTTACTTGGCATATTTGAACAAATAAAAACAGCTGTCTATATTCTGAATTTATGTGGTATTAAAAGCGTCCATTAATGTATTTGTTTTTACAACATTTGACGTGTTTCTAAAGGATAGTGTCCTTCTCGGCGTCGTTTCATACGTTTTTTTTAATTTCACCAAGAGAAACTAATAAATATTAATATTATTTTTTCTCGGACGAATAAAAATGTGTTAGCAAAAACATAAATATATATTTTAAAATAAATTCAGGATACCAGCACCCGAGTACCAATTGTTAATTATCTTTCATACTTAAATAATGACATGACATGTGATTTAGTTAGCAAAGATCATAAGGATCATAAACACTTGGGCTTCCAAAGTCCAAAATCTTCTACTTTTAGGTGCTATATTTTGAAAACTATAATCATTTGACAACAAATATTTGCAGTTGTGTGGTCCTTATATAAATCTCTTTCAGATAATAAATTAAAAAAATTATCGTGAAATATGACCTTATGTAACATTTCTCCTAATATTTTCATTTCTATAGTCTCGTATCTTTGAAATTTATGTGGTTCAATAACTGAACAATAAATCATATAGGCTTTAATAGAATCCCGTTTTGCAAATGGCCAAGAGAGCTAATCTGACCCTTAAATAAGACGAAAATAATAAGGTTCTTGTTGACAACTAACTTAGCCTTTATTGACTGCGGCCGCGGTGGTAAAGTGATCTAGTTACTCGCCTCACACCACAGGGAACTGGGTTCGATGCACGTGGGATAAACCCGGGTTTTTGCATGTGTAAACCCCTATTATTGTATTCCGTTGCCACTCCAACTTTACCTCCCTTTTCACCCCTTCCCCAAATTGGCGTTTTAGACCTCAACTGTTCAACGTGAATTAAACTGGTGCGGCAAGACACTGAACAGTTCGTGCATATGTAGTAATTACTAGATTTTTTTTTTGCGATTCTGTGGCAATGATGTGGATGAAGTAAACTCAGAAATTTGTTGGAATGTATCAGTTGCCGAGGCTAATTACAGGAATAATAACCAAACCTAAAATTATTTCTACGTAAAAAAAAACATGGTAAACAAAAAAAAAACTCTTACGAAACACTTAAAAAAAATCCATAATAACAATTAATATGTAAAAACGTACAACGAAGGCGCAATAAAACGACTACAAGCCACTCAACAGAAATAATAAACAACTTTACTCTGTATAAAAATACCTCAGTCGTCAAATTATCAACCGAATTGCAATGCTGGCTAGCAGAGCGCAAGAATGTGTTTTACGTTAGATATGCTCGTTATCATCCACTGAACAAAATTTCAATTATGGTTGACTGTGAAATTCTGAGGTATGAAAATCTGGATAAAAAGACTGCAATAGATGAAGGCCTGTAATCAGCTCTAGTTAAAAATTTCCATGCCCATAAATTTCGTGGCGAGCATAAGGTACCCGCGTAGAGATGAATTACTTCCAGGTCCCAGCCTCTCTGGTATCTTAGTTACAGCTAAACGCTGGGAGCATATTTCATCTCTGTTGTTGAATTAAAAAGCCTAGCCGAGTATCACAGGACGCATCCTACCCTAAACATTCCTCCAGGAATTTTTACGACTATTTTCTAATCTCCATTAGCGGCGATAAAGATCGCCTATCGCACCTAATCACTGCGATAATTCCCAGCTAGCACGCCGGGACAAGCGTAATTACGAGCTATTACAAGCGCCCCAGCTATTAAGTGACTCGCATTTTGATGCTCCTTCACACGTCACCGGAACCAAATTGAAGGTTGTGGGAAGAGGGATGGGAACGCCCCGTGGTGTGTCGTTCCCTTCTACGCGGTCGCCGCGTAGACCTTTTACGAGCTGCTAATGCATCTGTCTCTCTCTCTCGCGCGCAAGGCCGGAGACAATCTCCGACCACACTTCTCCCTCCGAGTACCAAACGTTTCTTCTACCTGTCTCTCCTGCTGGAGGCCGCGGTGGTTAGCCCACTCGCCTCCCGCCCTGGCTAGCTGGGTTCGATCCCCGGCGGGGACGCTCCCGGATTTTCGCATGTGTGAATCGCGTCGCTGGTCGGCGGGGGTTTTTCTCCGGGATCTCCCGTTTCCCTCCACCCCTTCATTCCGGCGCTGCACCACGCTCACCTCGCTTCACTCTCATCGGCTCTCAAGACCCCAGTGTTAAGAGCCTGCCAAATCTCTTCACTAACTCCCCCTCCCCTCCCACTCTCTTTTTTAAAAATAAAAGTCTGAAGTTTACTTTGAAGAATATTCATTACACGCAGAAAATGTCTACTTGTACTCGTAAGCGAAACGCAAATTATTTGGCACCCTCCTGTGGATTTCGCTATCAAAGACATCAAAATAGCTATCGGTTGCTCTATCCCCATCTCCGGCTCACATGTTGTTAGATCTCCCATTTTATACACTTTTCATTACTCTCCGGTTAGGTGTGCAATGTCCGGGTGATAATATTTTTTCTAAAATAAAAAAATGCAACAACGACAGTAGGAGATAGAGCAAGAAATATCTTTTTTAAAATTGTAACCTTTCTCTTATTCAACCAAATTCAAGAAATATCCAACCGGAATTTGTATAAAAATTTTCGAAATCTGCCCGGAAAACAACTTTTTGGATTTCTAATGTAATGGATCTAAACATCAAATCGAATGATTATTTTCACTATAATAGTTTATTGTAACGTTTTCTATCGATTGGCCATTGGGAAATTCTCCTGCCTGAAGTATTAAACACGTTTTTGGACAAGTTGTAAAATTTTAACATCTGCGATAAATGTCTTTAAACGCAGAGTCTAAATAATGTTAAAAAAATAACGAAGCCATTACTACTTATCTCTACGTATGTGGAACTAGTTCCACGGAATCAAGTTCCTGTTTATACAGTTGTATAACAGTATGCGAAAGTTAAAGTTATTTATATTCCCTACTTATTTAACGCACAGCCGTTATTCCAGTTGTCACATTGCTGTGGGAGTGACAGGATGGCAGCTTCGGTGCTGAATCAAGTTTAAACACATCCGTAAGCAACATGCATATTACTGCTTTAACCAGGATTCAAACTCGCAGACTCTCGCGCCGAACTTTTTTCTTACAAGCCACACTACATCACGGATGCTCACCATAGGAATAAGGTATAGAGTGGATTTTCTATAAAGTTTAGTAATGCTTCCGGTCTATGCCAGGAAAGGTTTAACTGAGCGCGGCTTACAGAATTAACCGACTTATCCTCGAGTGTAAAAACACGAGCATAAACCTCTGTGGCTTAGCCATTGCTCAAATTTGGAACCGCATTTGCACATAACAAACGTGGCGGACGTTGCTGGAGACTGGAGGTTTTTTTTTGGGGTACTACCTTTTCCTTCACACTTATCACAGAGTACTTGCGAATACAGAGGTCAAACACTAACTTAAACCACGAACTCCAGTGGCAAAAAATAGCAAAATGGCGTCACCGGCCAGCAACATGTTAGGATGCCGCTCGCCAATCAGCACCTGGTAACCAACTCGCCAGTTGGCAGCACAGCCAATAGAGAATATGTTGCAGCGTGCAGTGGCTAAATCAGACACAAGGCCCATTCCAGAGACTGGCGCAGTCAATCAGAGAATGACTTCGCCCACATCGAAAGAAGCACCACTGCAATTCGTCTCTGTATACATCGATACTCTGTGCTTGTATTCTGTCGATGATCAATGTTCATCTCACTTCGCCCCGTAGTAACTAATAAGTCAATCATAGGTGTGGGCACGGCATTCTCTAATGACCGGAAAAAACATCCCTGCTTTGTATTTTAATTTCTTTATGAAACGCGATTTACTTTCTAACATAATCTTGACATGCACCTGTGCGTTTGTAACGTACACTCTAAAATCGAAAGAGTTAAAATTGCTCCAAATTAGCTAATTTCGGCTGTAGATCAGTTGGAACTGCTCCACTAGAATCAGTAAAATTCTACTGGTCGTTTAAATAGTTGATATTCACTGATGTAAAACCGATTTCTACTAATCCCTCACGAGTTTCACTGGCCAGGCAGAAGAACCAGAGTTCATTCCACTGGGTGGTCAGTAGGTAACAGCTCATTTACTGAAGATTCAGCTAAATAATTGAATCGGTCAGATGAAGAATGGAAAGATTCCACGTAGAGGAACTTTTGGGAAACGCGAG
This sequence comes from Clitarchus hookeri, assembly GCA_002778355.1. Lineage (NCBI taxonomy): Eukaryota > Metazoa > Arthropoda > Insecta > Phasmatodea > Phasmatidae > Clitarchus > Clitarchus hookeri. The sequence continues at coordinate 80,316 of NQII01005928.1, forward strand.
AGAACTGATTATCTTTTAAACTTATGGTCAAAAGCAAAAACGCGCAACCACAAAAATGATCTAAAGAACCAAAGCAACAATGACAATATGTTGTGATTTAAATATTCTACATATTCTGTGTGTAGAAGTGAGCGAAAGATGTCGGAAATATTTCCCTTCTTTAACTCAATTAAATTAACACCCTAAAAAAAAAAAAAATCACAACTATTATTTTACGTGTTCTCGGCTTAAACAAACTTAGCAAATATTACTTACAAAATATCATAATTCTCTAATAGCAAATCCATCTCATAAAAAAAAGTTTGAGACGCATTAGTCACAGTCCCCGTTCACATGGGAAGTAGGCCGCCATAACATAACGTCTGATTGTAGAAGTTTTTGCAGTTATCAGGAACATGATGGGCGATTTTTGCGAGATCATCGAGCTTTTTACTTCTTGATGGGAACCCTCTCGTATGCACCGGTGGTAGGAAGGGAAACCTCACCACCCTTGTACAATTTGAAGTCGCCACTGAGAAAACCATCAACCAAGTCGGTGACGAGTTACACAATCATTCTGCTCTTCAGTGGACGTCAGATGTTTGTAGTTTGCTGATCTGGAAGCTTCGCTTGCTTCGCAGACCTTCAGCGGCTCTCTTGACAAACGCTTGCCGCCACGCCTTCAAGTTAAGTACTTGCTGAGCGTCTATGGGCTTTGCCTCAAAAGCTTTGCAGTGTCTTCTTGGCCATACACATCATTTCGTTATATAGATCTGTTTAATATATTCGGTCTAGGCGGCTAACTCCTTTACTGCGAAATCACGGTCGCGCGGAAGGAGACTGTGACCACGAATCGGAAAATAAGCGTGGACATTTCTCATCCTTCCCGTGTCATAGTCGGTGACATTAAAAACCTCACTAGTGTGCGATTCTGGTTTTGCCCTGGGCAGGGATCGCAAAAAAAAAAAAAAAAAAAAAAAAAAGTACCTCTTCGACTTTAGGAGACAGTTTGTTGACAATATATTCATGTAAAAACACCACCATCAACAATGCAGTTCAAACGGTAACGAACAGGAGAACGCTCTGTCGGGATATCGGGTCATTACGTGGTTACTGAGTACAAGAAGGAAAATATACCAGGAATGTATCCTTTCTTCATCTCACTCTTCGCGACCACTAGTCCGCCAATGCACCAATATCGTTGCAATGTTTTCCTTTGTTACCTCACTGGTTGTGTCTGCCCTTCAGGACTGAATGGCTGTCTCAGTTTATTTTGGCCAAATTGAGGAATCTTTCCCTTCTTAATCTCACCGATTCAATTTTACTGATTGTAATCACTAATTCAGATTTAGAGTGTTTATTAATTACTACTGAATTTAAAACCTAAATGTGGTTTCCATAGATATAGTCCATACACTTAATATTCGTTTTCTCGAGATTTATTTTTTTTGCTCTTTAAAAAAAAATAATTTACGTTATATTTATTAACTTAATTTAATTTTTGAATTTTTTTAAAATTATCACTACACAATTGAGTTGTATACATACATTTTAAGGAAACGATTACGAAATACGGTTTTCTTATAAATTTATGTAATGGCACATTTATCACTATTACAAACTTAGAAATTAAAAATTTACTGGGAGAATTTCCTGGGTCCCTCATTTATAGGTGGCTATTTGTGAATTTCTTTGTGGCACACACTATTGATGAAAGCTGCGCACGCCTACGTATTTGGTTGTTGAAGCATCTTCAAAATATTTAATATTAACTGCAAAACTCTCCATTGGAGGTTGCCAAAAGTGTTTACGGGCATAACACTCGCGCCACCGACTCGGAAAACAAGCTTTTACAAGCGAGGCGCGGCGCAATAAAAGAAAGAGAGGATGAAAAAAAAAAAAAGCGCCTGCCTTTTTCAGCGGCGCGATCTCACACATGGAAACCTGTTGACTGACGAGCTGTTCTTTTGTTTCCAGTGTTTCTTGCCCGGGTCGAGACTCGGTGTAGCAGAGGGTGGGAGGGGGGACGAGGGGCTGTTATGGTCGCTGGAACTCTATCCTTTGGGCAGGCAGGTGTAAGCCCCGGCCCATTATGTCGGCGGATAAGTGCCGCCTTAATAGTGCCCATTCTCCGGCAAGGCACGGTATTAATGCGCCTGGCGGTGTGTGTGTGTGAGAGAGAGAAAGAGAGAGTAGAATGTGAGAAATGAGAATCAGGGGGAGGTGGGGGGAATGTTGGGGTGAGGTGGCTTGCCCCTTCACGGCTATAAGCGTGGCCTCCCGACGCAGGTTGCACGGCAAAGCCCCGCGAGCTGCTACAGCCTGCTCAAGGTACAGAAAACAACAGAGTCGCAACTAGACGCTATAACGAGAGACCCTTGTACTACTTCCAAGAAATTCCTCCGCCTCGTGCATAACTAAGTCCGAAAAACTAATCCAAAGGACAACGCACCGAATTCGTGCGCGCCCAGTGTAACAGTATTTTGTATAAGAACTATTGCTTACAACGCATTACCAACACAAATGTTTTCTTACTGATTTTATTAATATTATTTATAAACACAGCATTTTAATTTACAAATGAAATATGAATAACATTTCAATTTAAACTAAAAAAAATGTACTTTTATGAACACAAGTATAAAACGCTTGTGGTAAGTAGCATATTTAGAGAATAACTAAACAAATCATACATGTGCCTAAATAGGTTCTACGATACTGCCGACGTTAGAACACACAGTAAACTACGTTTGTTCGCTTTGTTTTTGACAGATAAGCATATGATTGTGCCTACCTTTATGGTTTTGTTATTTTTAATACCGGCGTACGTTTTATAGGCAAAATTATTTATAGCATAATGTATCCGCAGTTATTTTACAGCACAAATGCATTTGAGAGAACAAAGCTTGATTCGCATATATACACACTATCACGCCCACAGACAGAGCGGACAGAACCTATGGCTGTTCTCGTCTAAGACAATTTTTCTGCCTTACCACTTTGCTTTTTATTGCGAGCTATTTGCGGCCTCGCTGTTTTGTTCGTTATTTTTAAGAGTGTTATATAGAGACCGCCAGCTCATCGTTGAGATAGTAGGGCTGGAAATACGTCGCTACTGGGCGGAGTTTAAGGGCCGGGGAGTGGTCAACTCAGGGCACGTGATGCCAGAGTTAGGCGCGCGGAGGGGACAGACTCGTCCTACCCTCCCTCAAGCAGTGCGTCATTCGCTCTCAGCGATGGGCCGGGGTAACATCGCGAGCAACTCCAGACTACCTTTCCAAGTCCCGCGCTTGCGGTAAGACCGTTCAACGTAATATTAGGTTTATGGTTGTAGTCTGTTCGCGGTTTATTCCCACTTTATGAATTAAACCTTTGAGAAATCACCCCATGTATGCCGTGATAGCATGTTTCCGAAATAATTCCATGTATCTCAAACGTTTTTCAAATAATTTTTTTTACAAAAAAAAATTCCTTATTTTTTGTTTAATCGAACTTTTAAATATATTTTATCTATAAACTATATTATTTCCTTTATAATAAATATGCATTAATACAGGAGAATGTGCGTTGGTAATGCCTAGTAAGAAGTCGTTCTTATGCAAATTATTATGTTAAACTGAGTGCATACGAATACGGTGCGCTGTCTTTTGGTGTCATTTTCTAGGCTGGGTTAAGCTGTGTTCGCATGAGGCGGAGGAATATTCTGGAAGTAGAACTTTAGCAGGGCTTCAGGAACGTTTGAAGTAACTGGGATGGACTATATTTCGTGAAAGAAAAACCAGTGCATTAGAACGTGAACGACATTAGTAGTGGTTGTTCAAATAAATTTGTTCGTCTTGCATCTAGCCAACCGCACACGGTTGTACATTAATATCTTTTTAACAAATGAATGTTTTTTTTTACTATATTAAACCCTATTTAATACTTGTGTGGCAGCAGCACACACCCAACTCCGGCATTCCTGTTCTGAATTTCAAGCTAATGGTTACCTACTGCTGATCATAAATATTAGCCTTATATTACAACATAATATTTCAAGTGAGCTGCAATCCGCCTCTCATCCACGGCACATATGTCCATCATAGCTTTTTTTTCAGATAGTTCAGGTTTTGCAGTTGGGGATATGCAATCTACTCATTTCTGGATGTAATGAACATAAGCGGTGAAGGAAAAACGGTCTTAAAACTGTGTATATTTTAATGCAGTTGTGCTTACTATGAACGTACAGTTACTTTGAGGGACTTAGAAAACCAGGACATGTAACAGCAACTTCGTTATCCTATTTTAATCTGTATATAGGGACTAGTTCACGGTTTACTTGTCAAAAGAACTTCCATTTTAAAGCAGAAGGATTACGCATAGTTTTGTAGCAAGTGGGTTTTTTTAGAAGGAAATAAATTTATTATAAACCTCAATAACTCCCTGGTTCAAAGAATTCTAGGCTAGACTTCATGGTGGAATGTGCGTTTTTTTTCAAGCCACTGCCGAAACCTCGTTGGCTGGTTGAGAATGACGTTTTTATTGGTTGTCTGTCATTGGTCACTTCTTGGATCTGCTTTAGGAACACGATTCTTCTACAGCGTGTCAAACAAATAACTGTCCGAATCGCGACAGCAACGCAGATAAATAATAAGTCCAGCTTGTCCCCAAATGAATCTGTGAAATTTTCAGGTCATTGGAAATAAGCATTGAATATGGACGCCTGATTTATCAACTGCTTGAATCCTACTGCAGAGTTTTCCATTTACTAATAAATGGCATTTACTAGCTTGAATTATTGTGTGCTAGCATTCGATTTGTTGGTAGTATCGCTGACTACATTGAAACTACTATGCTGATTTGATGACAAGTAGTGAGATTCTGATGTACTGTTCCCAGCCTTAGCTGTTGGGTGGTTCACTAGCTTCTGCCTTGGTGAGTATAAAACTGTTTAACACAAATGTACGCTGCAGAGAGTCTCCATCGAAGTACGTATATTTTAACATCTAAAATTTAGAAGTTATTTTTACACAAAAAAAAATTGCAAAAGACAATCAGAACAAGCAAAATTTCCATTTCTCTACTCCACTACACAACAGTCGAATTTCACGAGTTATTATTGTAAAAATACAGATACTTTTGGAACGTGTTTCTTCGCAGAAATGAAATAAAACACAATACATGTGTGCCTAATTCTGCAAGCAGTCCGAAAAAAAAATCCTTGTATTATGAAAAAACAAATTCAGAAGAGTCTACCAACGTATAACTACGCACATATTTAACTTTTTAATATAAGCAAATGCATCGGAAAGAAGTTTTCCAAATTTTTGGCTAAGATTTCCCATCACGGAAGATTCGTACTCGGACATCGTGCTTACCAGGCAGAGTCCTAAAAGCTATATCAACGTGCTCACGTGTCGCACACTCTTAAACATCGTTTTCGTTGTCGAGCAGTTGCTGGTACCATTTTGAAATATTATTAGCCCACGGGACCAGAAGTATCAGTGCAGACGTATGTGTGGCCAATCAGATTTCAGAATGCCAACAACACCGAACAGCACTCTACTGTACTGTGCCCATGTGTCCGAACACCAAAATTTCCCAACCTTTCTGAAACAATATTGCTAGAAAAACATGTATTCTATGTTAAAATAAATTTATATTTCTGTTTGCAAATAAAACTTTTTTAAATTTAAATTCAGAATACTTACACTTCTCCTTATCATATATGACCAATCCAATATGATCTAAATCTTAGACAGCTAGTTTGTATCAGGTAGTTTTATGTCTACTTTCCGAGGTGAAACAAGTCTTATGAGATCACTTTCCTGTCGGTGTGTCTGTGTGAGTATGTGAGTGTATTTGTATGTATGTGTTTGTGTATGTGTGTGTGTCTGTGCGTGTGTGTGTCTCCTTAATTTCAAAATGGCGGCCTAATTAATATTTAGGGTGATGTGTCATTTCTCTAAAACCATTCGACCAATTTAAACCAAATTTTGTATACTGACAAGGCAAGGTGTAAGCATTGAATTCCGAGGTGAATATTTATGTTTTTTTCCGCCATTTTTGAACATAGCGCCACATTAAAGAATAAAGCTTTTTCGTTATATCTCGTAAACTATTAAACCAATTTTCGCCAAATTTGGCACGTAAGTAATAATACTATGGTAGTCCAAATAATTTAAATAATTGAACTTAATTTCAAAATGGTGGCCATAACAATTTTTTATGTTTAATTAGTGTAACTACCATATCATTTGACCAATTTCAACCAAATTTTGTATGCTGACAGTATCTATTACACGCATCATATGAGCCAAACAACAACCAATTTTGCAAGCCATTTTGTAAGAAAGCGCTAAATGAATAAATAGTTTTTGTGTAATATCACGGGAAACAGTAGGCAAATTCCTACAAAATTTGGCAAACAAGTAGTAATGCGGCAGTTGATATGTAAAAATATGTTTCAAGTATGTCAGACATATATTTTCAAATTGCTGACCATTTAGCTATTTTAGAATAGTATGCTACATTTTCAAAACCATTTAATCAATTCCATCTTAACTTAGTATACTCGGAGTATGTATAACAAATATCAAATGTGTTTACACGGAGCCTCTTTTGTCTCCCATTTTGCAAAATAACGCCATACGAATAAAAAAATTTTAATGTCATATCTCGGGAAACAATTGACCCATTCCTACCAAATATGCCAAAAAGTAGTTATGTGGTAGGTTACGTCAACTTTTGTGTTTTAGGTAGGTCAGACACTTATTATCAAAATTTCGGCTTTATCGGTATTTTAGTTTTATACGTTATATCGTCTAAACCATGTAATTAATTCCAATGAAACTTTGTATGCTGACTGTATATAATATAACCACGTAATGTGTCCACATATTTTGTCCACCATTTTGTAAAATAGTATCATGTGACATTAAAGTTAAGTGAAATCTCCGGGAAAAAAAGATTTCTACCAAATTTGGCAAACAAGCAGAACTATGGCAGGCCATGTAAACTGATAAACTTTGAGAAGGTCAGACACACACGTTTTCAAAACGGCGGCAGTATAAATATTTCAGCTCAAATTTTTTTATCTACGAAACTGCAAAACATTTCAACTTAACTCTGTATGCTGACAGTGTGATTTGTATATTTTCTTTGCAAAGCCTCATTTCTCCGGCATTTTGTAAGTTAGCGCCACAAGATATAATACAGTTTTTATGCCGTATCTCGGGAAACAATCAATTCTTTCAAATTTGATGAAGAAGTTGTACTGTGGTAGGCCATACAAATATGTATGATTTAAGTGTGTAGGTCTCTTATTTTCTGAATAGCGCCTATACAAACCTTTTATATTAGTATGCTTTATCCACGAAACTATGGAACCGATTTAAATATAACTTTGTATATTGTATCTATGACAATCACCAAATGTGATAATACAAAATTGTTTGGTCCTACATTAATGAAGATCGTCACATGAACAATTTAGGTTTAATGCCATATCTCGAAGACCAATCAACCGATTCATATCAACATTTCACGCAAGTTTTGTTACAGTAGAGTATCGAAATCAACATGCGTTATGTGCAGCAGGTATCTTTCAATGGAGGTTTATATAAATAATTTAGAATAATTTATTATATCTATTAATGGTTTCAACAAAATTCAACCAAATTTTGTACGCAACCCGTATTAATTAGAATTATCATTTATGCATACAGAGGTCCTCTTTTGCCGGATTTTCAGCAAATTAGGGTCAGGAGAGTAAATTGAACATTTTTCCATATTTATGGAATAATTCTACTAATTTCCACAAAATTTTGCACACCTACAGACGGCCATGTAAAGTTACATGATTTAAATGAAATAAGATAATAATTTTCAAAATGGCAGCCATATAAATATTTTGATACGTTTGGTATATCTATTAAACAATTTAACAATTTCAATCACACATTTTAAGCTGATAGTATCTATTAGAAACATCGTGTACAGAGCATATTTTTAAGCAATTTTTTTAAGAAATCCCCTTTTAAGAAAATAAGGTTCTTATGCCAATCAACCTATTTTCACAAAATGTTTCACAAAAGTAACGTTATGGTAGGCCATGCAAATTTATGTGTTTTTAGTGGCTCAGACGCTTATTTTCAAAATTACGCCTGTGTAAATATTTCAGAACAGTGAACCCTATCATTCAAAGCATTAGACTGAACACATCGGAAGTTGATGCTCCGAATCCTACCTACGTGATGCAGTTGATGCCAAGCTAGCTTCATTTTACGAGTTTTTCTGCATTCGAATCACGGGTAAATCACTCGTGTTTTTCTATTGTCTTGGCACTGTTTCACATTTTTCTTGTTTCGTCTCTAATGACATAGCTGTCAATGAGACGCCAACGCCTACCTGCCATCTAAGCTTTTATGAATTTCGCAGAAATTTATTTGCATCAATGTAGAGTAAAGTAGGCTCATTAGTTATCAGTAAATTCTGGGTTTTTTTAATGCAATGTTGCAAGATTTTCCAGGCAAGATAATTTCTGGGTATTTATTGGTTGTGTTTATTATAAAAGAAAAAAGCCATCATATATGAGTAAACCCAACACATACATGGTAGTTAGCTTCTCGTGATTCTTCGATACTAATACTCATAAATACTATCGAAATCATAATGGAAGCATTTATTTAGGTGAGTGTTACGTTGAACTTGCTCAAACCAGCTGTCAAGCCGTACTCTGTTATCATGGTGACTCAGTTACGAAACCTTTTGTTGATTGAACATCGAAGTCAAATTTTTCGCTCGTAATAAAATTGGGTGTCTTTGTTATTAAAATAAGTGAGAAATATTTTTTAAGTGGTTTCCGCGTTAAATACGACAATTTCAAAGTATTTTGTGTTTAGTACTGCAAAATTGTGAATAATGTAAATTGAATTGTGGACACTCATTATGCCTAGTTTTATTCTTACTTAAATTACAAAATTCCAGAATAACGGTAACTAGTATAGATAATAAAATTTTCACTACCCTTCGTAAATAGTTTCTTAAAGCAAAGTTTTGGATTTAAAATATGACGAAATTTTATGTGATGCGTGAAGTTTAAATAACATGACAAACATCCTTTTAAAATCAAAGTCGTTGTCTTTAAGAGTTTGATGCATCACCCGCATCATATTAGTTGTGTATACACCAACACAACTTTACGAACTGTAAACAAATTTCAATTTCATCGTATTGTTTTTTTATGTTTTCATGCATTATACCGGTGAACTTGTTTTATTGGCTAACTATTGATATTTTTTTCATGTATAATGTTGTATTATAACAAACAAATATGAATATAAAATTAATTTATTGCAGCATTCACTCTTTTACTAACAACTGGAAAAATTAATTTTATCTGGGACGTAAAAAAAATGCTGTAATTTCACACATGATATACATGATCTGCCAAACGATTGTGTATTGTTAACGTTCCAGCAACGCTAATGCATGCTTGTCATCACCAACATCGGCGGAATAATGTATAGGAGGAAGTCCCCTAGTGGCGGACGCCTAAAGCTTTCAGACAATAAAAAAAAACCTGCTTCGAGAATTTACATTTATTTATGAATTTACTACTTCGACAAAGTTTAAAATCAAAATTAATGAACAAAAATGCAACTTCTGCATAAACAAACTTAAAAACTTAAATCACACTTTGGTAAAATAAGTTGCAATCACTGCAAGTGGCACCTTGTACCGGACGGACTTAACTTAGAGCCCCCAGCGCCGGACATCTTTAATACATGGTGCATCGATCACATATGTAGGCATCTGAACATTCTGGGATGTCTGCACATGCTTCATGAGCCCACCCACGGCAGCTGGAGCACTGTAACCAGTCTTCGTCGTGGTCCTCTAAGCACACTACCTACGCAAGTAGTTCCTATGTCAGATATTTGAGTTAACGGTTCCTTGTTCTTTGCTTTATCTCCACTTTTTCCTTTGGCCTTTAAAACTTTGGTTTGTTTCCCCTTCTCTTGTAGAGCTGTTCTAAACTTATTTCCCATTCCTTTCTTTTTGTCCTTAACCTTCTTTTCATTCTCTTATTCTTCAACAGCAGTTTTGTATGGTGATAAAGTTAGAATTTCACTTTTTTCACATTTTCTCTTCCGAGCAACTGATCGTTTTTTGGCAGCATCTGGCGATGGCGACAAACTATGGACAATCTGGACAACATCTGGATCAAAGATAGTCAATGGCTTGGGACTGTTGATTGCTGGTGCTCTCAGAGATATGTCAGGATGTCTCTCCATGAAATCGTAGTAAAAATGCTTACCAGCAGCGCCTTTCTCTTTATTAAATCGATAAGGAATCTTCAAAGCTTCAGCCAAGTTAACAGCTAACTTCAGAAACTCCTTTCTCATCAGCGGCAGACATATATTGGACAAATCTTTTACGTGTTCCACCAAAACTTCTTCGTACTCGGGTGAGAAGGTGTTAGTGAATCTACCGATCTTTGGTTGCAACGTTGCTTCTTGTACACAGTTCAATAACGATGTTTTATCATGTAGAGTGCTTTTTGGAACGTTGTAGCGCAACGAAGCTTCTCTCAAACTCATTTCTTTGGACAAAACCTGGTCTATCGCAGTTTGTAAACTTTGTTGGTTCCATTTTCCTTTCTTTTTCGTGTCTTCCATTTCGATTTCTCTCCGTTCTTATATAATTTAAAACAACGTACAGCAATTATTATAAAAAATATATATAATTGCGAGAAAAAACAACTTGTTTACTGTCCGGCGTTAAGGGACGGCTTTGTGTCCGGTACCAGGGGACAAAGAATCCCCACAATTACGTATTTTTAACAAAACATGTTTGGAAATCAACGAAGTCTTTCACAAACGTCGAATATTTATGGAACACTACGTGTAATAATAATTACCATAAACATTTAAACACAAAACATAGCAGTAACTCTCACTTCGATCTTACGTGACGCAGTGTATTCCCGCCAAAAGCAGCAATAGACCGCTCCCACCTTGGCCTCGCGCGTCACTGGCAAACCGCGTCCCGCGACCGTGTATCGCTACCCCCCTCCTTAATTTATTCCCCTTTTGCGAGTTTTTGAAACGAACACGTTGCGACTTGCCGAGATAGTACGAGTGTCCGATACTAGGTGCCGTCCGGCGTTACGGGACTTCCCCCTACAGCACGAGAATAAACATTCCGACAATTCAATAATTTTGTTTTAGGAAAGTACACTTGCGCTAGATTATGTTGATTTTGTAAAAGTTATCATTGGTTGTGCAAAAAAGTAATACAAATGAGGCAAACTATTTTCAGAGGTACTTATAACATGAGCATCAAGCATAATACGGGGATCAATCAGCACCCGAGACACACATTGGCTGTAATACATAGACGGAAAGTTACACAAGCACATATTAAAAAAATGCAATATCTTCCTGGAACTAAAAAGTAAATAGCAAAATAGACAAATCATCCCTTACTGTAGGCATGTGATTCACAGTGTAGCACTCACTATCCCACGCATTTCCATATATAGGAATGGTAATCGCGCAAATGTTGTGCATCCGCATCTCCATATAGCTATTGAAAAAAAAAATTAAATTAAAGAAATAGAATTTAGGCACACTTGAAAGATAAGTTCGACAAACTTTCGTAAACTTGCATACACTTTGTAGTTCTTATATTGTTGTTAGCCTGTAAATAGTTTTAGCTCTTATATTGTAACCAAGAAATTTATATAGGTACTTGAAAAGTTAGCCGGCTAAGCCAGTTAGTTCAGTGGGGATGGCATCAATAGCATTGCGTGAGAGCCAGGGAGGATGAATTTGAGAAGGATGTAGAGCAACGCTAAAATGCAAATCCAAGGAACACGAGACACTCCCGAGAAAACCCACCCAACAGAAGCACCTTCGAACATTATTTTCACTTGCCAAAATCGGAGCGTAACCCCGCCGGGATTTGAACCTAGATTGCCTAAGTGAGAGATGAGAGCCCTATCCACTATGCGAACCACGGACCCACGTTCGACTTGGAAAACACAACATTCGTATACTTGTGTGTCAAATATGTGTGTCTATGTTCAGTAGTTTGATAAATTATGACTCGAAAATGTGTCCCTAAATATTCGTTAATTCTAAGATGGCAAGGAATACAGCAGAGTGAAGTGGGTTTAATAAGCTAGCGAAGCTGCAATGAATTCAGAATGTTTGGACAACTATTAACTGTGCTCTGCTGCGACAAAAAACATTTGATACGCCGTCTGAAACAGAAGGCATAGCTAGAAAACTGCTAAATCCAAGACGGAAGGTATCAAGCGTCCTTAAACGGTGGCTGAGCAGGTAGACTGCTCGCCTCCTACCAACGCGAACTGGGTTCAATCCCCGGCCGGGTCTCTCACGGATTTCCAATCAAACCGGACGATGCCGCTGGTCGGTGGGTTTTCTCGGGGATCTCCGCTCCGCCCCCTCTTAACTCCGGCGTCGCTCCATATTCACCTCTCTTCGCCCTCATTGGCTCTCAAGACCTCGATGTTAAGAGCGACACAAATCTCTCCACTCACTCACTTAATCAGGTGGGCGATGTGCGTGGGCGAGGTGTCACCTGGGAGGACATTATTATCTGTACTGTCCTGTACAACTTGTGGGCAGTCGAGTCTCCTGTGCCTTAAACGTAAAACAGGAGTATAATCCAGAGTAACATATGGTGTGCACAACGCCCAACACAAGTGTCCACGAAGCCACATCAGGCATTTTAACCACTTCAGGTGTCAAAAGTAATCCATGCTGTGCACACCGGCCAGATCCCATAGTCTGAAGAATATAGCACCACCGTGCTTTAATTGTTTAATTGGCTGCAGTTGAAATGAAATCCAATAGAAGGAGATTACGCTCCTTTTAATCTCGGGGGGGGGGGGCCTTGGTTACCACCTCACCTATCAACAGCATCGTACAGAGTTGAATCTGCACGCGCCACCTTGACGGGGCCGAGGACTATCCAACATCTAAGAACGCGCTTCGTAAACGAGTCTTCCTACTAGGCGGATCAGACCGGCGTACCTTCGTTGGCGGTGACGACCAGGGCGGAGCAGTGGGCGTGCGCCGGGGCGCCGAGGTCGCCTTATATACAGAGTGTCCAGCAGCGTGGGTGCGCCGCTGCCACGGGGCTCGTACTTCAGTCCTGGACTACACCCAGTTTTAATAGCCGGCTCTCTTTAGAAGGGATAGGGGAGAGGGGGGCTCCCGACCTTGCAACCGCCTCGTGCACGGCAACCGCGGAACTCCGGCAGCCACGCGGTTATGTTTTTATATTAGAATCTAGAGCAGTGGTTCCCAATCTTTAGTGTGCCCCTCCCCCTCCCCCTGGGGGGCATGAAGACAAGTCAGGGGGGGGGGGNGGGGGGGGGGGGGGTGGTACGAGACCAGTTTCCAAATTTCACCAAAGTTGTGTCAAGCTCAGAAGAAACGCGCTTCAAAGAGGTTTTTGAAGGATCACATTTTAAAAGCCAAATATCAAACCATTTGGAGAACCTCACTGAAGAGTTCAGGAAATGCTTCCCAAACACTTGTGACGAGAATATTTACAGATTGTCAACTGACCCATTCAATGTCAACATAGACTCCCTGCCAGAGGCACTGCAAGAAAAGGTTTGGAAATAAAAAATGATTCCTCTGCCAAATACGACTTTGAATAAATGGACAAATCATCATTTTGGATAAAATACTTCAAAGTGTATCCCAGTGTATCACAGGAAGCTCTTCGATTATATTTGCCTTTTTCAAGCACCTACTTGGGCGAAAAAGCATTTTCAACACTTGTGGCAATAAAAACAAAGTATCGGAACAAACTTGATGTTGCTAGTGACTTGCGTTGTGCCCTTACTACAACGCAACCAAGAATAGGCATACTAGTTAAGAAAACGCAAGCTCATCCATCTCACTAACTTATATTACTCTTACCAGTACTTCTTTAACTTAAATTGAAACTTATGATGTTGGATCTTGCGACAGTAAAAATAAATGTTTTGTTTTCAATGTAATACTTGTTTTTTTTTTTTATATGCTAATACAATTTATTGTGTAAAAGGGGAGGGGGGAAGCTTTCATTTCAACATGAGGGGGCGTGGTACAAAAAAGTTTGGGAACCCCTGGTCTAGGGACTATGGAAGTCTTTCATTATTATGAGGGAAGAAGCGACGTTAATTATGAAGACAGGACAGGTATTTAATTGAACGGTTTGGCGTTACATTAAATGTAATATACTGGCGAAGGAGACCGTAAACAATTGCAATATTTTACTATACTGAATGATACCGTCGCCGTAGGCTGAACGTGTCGTGTCGGAAATCGACGAGCGGCACGCCAAGCTGCATCTGCATGTCTTCATCTCGGCGTGGGTCCACAGAAAGTCAGACTAACAGACGGACAGATGGACCTCGTACCAAGTGTTATAAAGTTTCCGGTGGCGTAATTTTCCCAAATACCGTACCACCGGGAGGAGAGCTCCGCTGGCGTATAACTGATATAAACTATTATTGTTGTAATGTGTTTTCGATTCGTTGCATGGCCTGGATACCTACGCATCGCTGCAGTTCGCTAGGCTTGTCCTCCTTTACTGAGTCATAACAACACGTAACTTAGAAAATCACTACTTAGAACAATCATGACGTGTAATTCTTGAAAAAATCCACACAGTTAGAAAAATCATAACCTAAAACCATCGTAACTCGGAGTAAGTGATGAGATTTTTGCGGCTCTTAACCGAAGCCGATGAGGGCGAATCTAGGTGAGTATGGAGCAGCGCCGGAATGAAAGGGCGGGGGAAACGGGAGATCTCCGAGAAAATCCGCTGACCTGCGGTATCGTCCGGCACAATTCCCACGTGCGAAAATCCGGTAGCGACCCCGCCGGGAATAGAACACGGTTCGCCTGGGTGGGATCGTAACTCGAGATATCACCTAGAACAGTTGTTACTTAGAAAGTCGTAACTTATAACTATCATAACTGAGAAACATGCAACATAAAACAGCCACACAGTAAAAAAAAAAAACACAACTTAGAACTTTTATTAGTTAAATGCACACATGTTAGAAAATTCACAAGTTAGAACCACGTAACTTAGAAAATTATATATTACATTTTTCTAAGTTGGCTATTTATAAGCTGTGACAGCACCCCGTTTATGCGAGTGTGATGACTTCAAGTGCTCGCGGGTTCTTTTGAGAACTTCTCACGATCCGGCCTTTTCCACTACATGTCAAAATACGCACGACCCGCTTGCCCGAGAAAGACTGCTCATGGTCGTGGTGGAGGTGCATATTTGAGGCGTACTATAGGCAAAAGTTTGTTGTGGGAATGCCCAGCCTTTGTTAAAAATGA
>NQII01005928.1:104675-139978 GCA_002778355.1 Clitarchus hookeri
GTTAAGTGGCCGCAGCGGTGGTATAGTGGCTAGAATACTCGCTTCCCACCACGGTGAACCGGGTTCGATTCCCAGTGGGATCGCGCCGGGCGATGCCGCTGGTCGGCGGGTTTTCTCGAGGATCTCTCGTTTCACCCGCCGTTGCATTCCGGTGCTGCTCCGTGACTCGCTCCACGCTCATCGGCTCTCAAGACTTCGATGTTAAGAGCCACTCAAATCTCTTCGCTCACTCACTTGACGGGGACGACTAGTAAGGACGGCGACTGTAGAAGGGACTCGACCTAAACCGAATTCCACGACAACCGCTGTTGGAGTGGAAGCCACCGGCCAAGAGTATCAGCCACCGCTCTGAAATGTGTCAGTTCGCTGACTTCACACTTTCCTTGGTTCGGAGCCCTGTCCACTCCTCTCGCCCCATCTTTCAGGCGTTGTAGTTCGTCGACGCTCATTGGGTCCCGTTATGCACCGGAAGCGGGGGTTTGGTTTCGACGCAGCTGAAGTTTTTTTTTTGCTAAATGTAAGGTAAGCCGGGCGCACAACATTTCTTGGTGATTCAACAAATTAATGAGCTTGTTGTTGGTCGCATCACTGGATGAGCTAGCCATTTTCGCCCCTCATCGCTCCTGGGTAGGAATGCGTCTTCAAAAAAAAAAACGTCCTCTGTGGATTTGTTAGTCTGCCTCCCGCCATTCTGTGTGTAGGTACTCGCCTAGCGGTCGCAGCGGGACGCCGACGGCCAGGCAGGGGCGAGGCGAGACGCCGCAGGTGCATGGCTCCACGGCTTGTTCCTGAAACTCTGCATCGGGCCGTTTCCCACAGGGGCGTAGCCGGCGGGTGGGCGCTGGGACTCCCTGCTGCGCCCACCAGACATCCCTGACGAATCCGCCTCCAGCGGGGAGCCGACGGCTCCTGATTGCTGGAAGATGGCTCCTCCGCTCGGGCCGGACCACTAGACTGGGCCGTCGTGTACAGTGGTGCCTAGAACAGCGCTGAAAGGGCGAGGCTAATTTTACCTTAGCATTTCGGACATGATCGTTTTAAATTTTACGCGACTGTTGGCATAAAAAGCGCACCTAGGCGAATAGTGGCCGTCCCGATCTGGGACCTCCCAGATTGCCAAACCCAAGTAGTAGTGTGCCATAAACTGCTAACGCATCTTCCCAATCGCAATAAGAAGTTACGGATCACTTGGTAGTGGGTTTCCATTAACTTTTAATATTTTTATTTTATCGTAACTGCTAAATACAAAACTATACAATTTTGTTATGTATAATAGATTGAATATCAATAATGTAAAAATAAATTTCATTAAATTCAAATTATAAAAAAAAACACTGTTTTCCCTTAGACACTTCAAAAAACATTTTATAAAGAAATAGATGATATTAGTATTGATGTCAAATGACAAACAAGACACCAATATTAGGCGAATAATAGTACACAACACCGCAACAACACATAATTGAATAATAACACCAACACAACAACATAACAGCATAACATAAGGCGGACTCTAATGTGCAGTCCAAATTGATAGCTTAGTATTGCCGACTGAAGTTCACTGGGAGAGAGAAAAAATAAATATCACCAATTGGAAGTGTATTGTTTGCATGTTTGTACATACTGTGGAGTAGTTATAAGCGATTATAAGCTACAAGGGTAATAATACAAAGGAAAAAATTCTTACTAAATGTTTCGATTTTACATGGAAGTACAGTTCTTTCAAGCGAAATGCTGAAGAAACAAAATTATTGTAGCCTAAAAATTCTTAGAAAGGAGATATATTTTTTATTTGCTAATATTATAAATGGAAAATGCTGGCTTCAAAAGAACTGCTGAACAAAAACATCAAATAAACTGTAGTTTGTTTATTTTTCGAGTACTGTTTGTTCTCTAGTTCACGCAGATGCTGTAAGATGTCACTACACAGTGATATAAGGTAAAACGCAGATATTCTGAGAAATTACAATTTTAGACAAAACGCCGTTAGGCAAAACGCCGTAGGGCAATAAGCTGTTAGGCGAAATGCCATAAGGCAAAACACACGCAAGGAAAACGCCTTTTGATGTATCTCCGTTAATGGAAATGCTGTTATGCAAAACGCAAAATGCCACTAAGAAAATTTTTTATTAATGTCGGATTTTATGTTTTCACAGACAATTTATAATTCTGTAGTTCGCGTCCTCGTACTTGTTTCGTGATGCTGGTCTGTTGGGAAGTCACGTGCACACAATATGATAACGACGTTCATATTAACCTTGAAAACCTTCTAATTTGCGATTTTGTTCGAGCCGGTCGTTTCCGGGACTGAAAATTTCACAGGAAATACGAACCGCCTGTTATCGGCATGCGCGAGCTTACGTTGGTTGCGTCTTTCGGCGTGTTAGACCGCACCGCTAGTTCTCGTGTGAAACCAAGTGGTCACCTGTGAAATGTATAAAAGTCGCGGGTGTAATGCGTGGTGTGAAGCATGCTGTAATCAAGAAGTTCCGTCATCTTTAGTCATTTTATGTAACCAGGTGACTTGTTATCAGTGGACAATCAGGTAAGAGCAATATACCAATGTGTTTTTTTTTTGTAAACGAAATTACTTACTGACATGTAGATAAACAGTTATATGCTAGAAAATGGTGTATCAGCAATGCACGTACACTCATGCCAGGGTCTTTCGGTGGTCGTGCACACATTTCATGCCATCATTATTCAATATTAACAGTACGTACTTCCGAATGTCATCCTTACTGCTTGGAAAGCGTACTCAAATTTACTCTTCAAGTATTTTTAGCAGCTGGCTAACTAAATAGTGCATTATGCAAATTAATATATAATTTTATTACACTTTCACGAATTTTAGTAAACACGAAGTCTCTTATTCCGATCTTGCGTACAGAACTCTTAAACAGCCACTATTTTAAAAAACAGTATGGATGGCAGTAATAAAATGTGTAGCCAAATACTATCTTGAAATATATAAAATCGATCAATTACGTATATGTTGATTACTAGCTGAATACGAACACAGAAATATACGCCATGAAATTACGCATGGGATTAGGGGGCCGCTCCATTGCATTCACTTAACGAGTGTGAAATTCCTAGCTGAAAACTATCCCGCATCTCATTTCGTGGCTAGTTAATCTGAGCCCACGGATCAATTTTCAAATGCGTACTTTTATTTTTCAAAGAGCTAATTTCACGGCCGGTAGATGGCAAGGGGGTGATTTCCCCGAAGGGAACCAATGGTTTCACGGGCAGCTACCCATCTCCCAATAACGAAGTACGTGGGCCGATGCGTGATTGAAGAACAACAGAAGACACGTATCTCATTAGAAACGCCGCGTGTTCTTTTGCGGTCAGATGCTGGGAGCTGGCTGCTGGGAGCTGGCGGGCGCATGGCCGAGGTAAGCCCGTGTGCTGCTCGCACGACGGACCACCGCATTACGCGTGGAATATGCTTCCGGTTGCAGCTAATCATGACGTTAGGCGCCGTGGTTCTCCTGTCGTACACCTCACTTCCCCGGCTGAGTGCCCCTCTAACTGTATTCTTCGTTCGTGCTTCCTTTGTTTCCTAGGTCGCCGGAAAAAAAAAACATTTTAAACTGCCCAACAAAAACGCTAATCAACGAGCTTACGCAACATCAGAAGGTGAAAAGGATACGTGCGAATATTTTGTGTAAAATTGTCTGTATAATTTCATACAAACATATGTGGCATCAGAATATCTACACAGAAGCCTGTGTATTTTTACACCTACGTAAGTGAATGTTTTGTTTCTCTGCGTTCAAGAAAATGTATCCCAAAAATTACTCAAATACCGTGTACATTGTTCTTCTATTTATAAACAGAATGTTGTGAAATAACAAACACTGCGTGGCTGGAAATACACTGTAACATTCGTGAATTTTTTTTCTCCATGGCAAGTTAATTTACACAGACATCGTAACTGTAATTTCACCACAGTGTTTGTGTATTTTTTTTCACTTGCCCGATAGTAAAATCTTACATTCACTGTAATTGTGAATACACCATTTCTGAACATTTTATACTGTTTTCCCAAGACATTTTACCGTCTGTATCATCTCTTTTACAACTGCGCCAGGTTAATTGACGTACTATGTATGAGTACTTTTACAGATTTATAAATAATTATCTCCAATGTGGATAACAGCTGACTGCAGATATAGAATACGTAGTTATATGCAAAACAGCAAGTATATGCCATCAGCGGGAGTTAGGTTTCCGTTTTGAACACACAAATTAAGTTTGAAGTAGTTTTACTCCCTACCTCTAGACCGCATGTTTTAAACAAATACTTGTAGTTATCTTTGAATTCCTAGGCACATTAGTATACAATTACAAATACTGTACTCGTTTTAGAAAATTTATACATAAAAATGTAAAACTACATAAAATTTTAATGTGTAACCATACGCTCACAAATCCTGTAGAATGTAATGCGTTGTTATTGTAAAATCACACAATGGAAAATGTATATACGACGACGTTGTGGCAGTAAAAATAACCAATTCAAGATTTAATACAGAGAGTGGGTGTGTTTTTACAAATACATACTTCCAACTGCGTAAATTTATACAAACATTATGTTTGTTAAGCCAAATATTCATCATTTTTCACCAAAGACGTGTAGTACTATCTGGATATTAATAATATTTGTGTAAAATCACACGTATTGTAGTTGTTTTAACAAATAACAAAACAAAATATGTAAAATTACTAAAATTTGCATGAGTAAATTTACATTTATTTTTTACAGTTTACATACACGTTTATCCTGAACAGCAGATACAAACGTTTTGCTATATTACGTTATGGAAAATCAAGTAGAAGAAATAAACCAACCTATAAACTAACGTGGTTACTAAGGGAGTGACACACCATTTGAAAATTGGGCATTAATTCTAGTTATTTGCAAAATGCCAGAAACTAGCATGCTTTCTCAAAAAAAGTTCACCTAAGTTCGTTACATCAAAGCAAAGTTAAGTGGTCCTTTATTACACATATAGATATTACGTCATAACAATTAATAAACACACACGGGTAACATTTCTGTTGGTGAATAATAAATCACCCGCTAATTTTCTAACGGCGGGCCATTTTATTACCCGTCAAATGTCCACAGATGGCAGAGATCAAACCAGGATAACACTTAACGAATTTGTTGTTACTGTAATAATTAGCGAAATGAAACACTGCGTACCGCGATTCAATGGTGACTGAACGACCATAGCTTTATTACAAAAGACATAGAGAAAACAATAGGATACCATAGAGAAAACAATAGGTGGCGCTAGTTGTTACAGTTTCGATACAAATCATAACAGTTACAACTCACGAATTTGTGGCATTTAAAAAACAACTAAGTTTAATTCCACATTTTCAAGTATGCGTCTCTGCCGTAATAATCTCCCACCTAGGCGAACCAAGTTCGATTCCCGACGGGGTCGCTGTTTGTTTATCGCATGTGGGAATTGCGCCGGGTGGCGCCGCTGGTCGACGGGGTTTCTGTCGGGAATCTCCCGTTTCTCCCCGCCCTCGCATTCCGGCACTGCTCCATAGTCACCTCGCTTCACCCTCATCGGCTCTCCAGACCCCGATATTATACTGACCCCTGTGCAATCATAAAAAAATTAATTAATTTTTAAAAATTTTAGTCTAAAATTTGTAATAATGTGAAAAACGTATGTTTTTGTATCCATTTACTTTAAGTCCAATCGTGCATTTTTTTAAGTAGAAAGGTATTTCACTACAAAATATTTCATCACAGTTCTACCAATATCTTAGTATAAATTTTTTTTTCTTATATTTAATACCACATTTATGTTTTATTGCGACACATCATTTGTGAACTAAATGTGACAATGCCCGGTGCTTGCAAACCAATTTTTCTAAACAGTTTTTTTCTTGAAAACTAAAAAAATTATTAATTGCGCAGTGGAAAGTATGAACACGGTATTGTTAATTTCTTCATTCGCTACAGATTCCCTCTTTTATACTTGGCACGTGGTGGCACTTCAGCCCACCCGTGGCGTCCACCATTTTGCACAACACTGGCCACATGATGCCTTTTTATCCCGAAACTAAACAACAAATCAGCAAACACGCATACTCTTGCGAGCGCTCGGAGTCTTTAAATATTTCAAAGCGATAATTGAAGCGCCTTAACATGTTTGGTCACTAACACTTGACCTTAAGGGTTGCAAAATAACAGATGGAACTACACGTGTAGTAAAAAAAAAATCATCGGGCCCCACGAAGAAGCGTCGGATTGCAACGCTATTCGCAAAATACCAAACGTCAGCAAGACCACGAACTGATCGTAATCTGAGAATGATACGACATCTATTCGTAACGCCATACACGTACATACGTCACTCGGTACGACGTGGGCCCGCCATGTTCGCTGATACATTCCGCCAGACGTCGTTGCATAGAGGTCCGAGATGGCGCCTGCGATAGTCCACCCTATGCAGCTTGAATGTTCGTCCACAATTCCTACAGATCTCGCGGGAGGGGTTGAGAAAAAAAATAGTACTTTATAACAAAACCAAACTTCATTTCTCGCATGTGAGAATAGTGTCGGACGATGACGCTGGTCGGCGGGTTTTTTCGGGGATCTCCCTTTTCTCACGTCCTTTCATTTCGGCGCTGCTCCATACCTCAGTTCACCTACATCGGATCTCAAGACCCCGATGTTAAGAGCTGGCCAAATCTCTTCACTCAATCATGTCAGGGGACATATCTGCAAAATAGCTGTTCTACCACCAATCACCAACGACCAACGTCATCCCAGATATCTTCAGTTGGATCCCAGATATCTTCAGTTGGGATAGGTCTGGCTACGCGGCTGGCCATAACTGGAGTATCCGTAGCTTCAAAGTATGCGTGCTGTAGATGTAACCGCTTTGGAATGAACGCGTGGGCGTGTGGACTATGCTGATAACATTTTTTTTCAAATGACTGGTTGAAAATAAGCTATGTGTGATGTACACTGAAGAGCCAAAAAAACTGGTATAGGTGTGCGTAGGCAAATAACAGAGGTATGGAACCAATCAGAGTAACGCGATGCGGTCGGCAGCGCCTATATAAGACAACAAGCATCTGACAAAGTTGCTAAATCGTTTACTGCTGCTACAATGGCAGGTTATCAAGATCTAAGTGAGTTTGAACGTGGTGTTATAGTCGGCGCACGAGAGCTGGGACACAGCATCTCCGAGGTAGCGATAAAATTTGGATTTAAGCGTGCGACCATTTCACGAGTGTACAGTGAATATCGGGAATCCGATAGAACATCAAATCTTCGACATCAAGAACGTGAACGAGCGGGACAAACGACGACTGACGAGAATCATTAAACGTGACAGACTTACAACCATTTCTCAGATTATTGCAGATTTCAATGCTGGGTCATCAACAGGTGCCAGCGTGCGAACTATTCAACGGACCATCATTGATATGGGCTTTCGGAGCCGAAGGCCCACTCGTGTGCCGTTGTTGACTGCACGACACAAAACCATTCGACTGTTGATGACTGGAAACACGTTGCCTGGTCTGACTTGTCTCGTTTCCAATTGTATCGGACGGATGGACGTGTACGGGTATGGATACATCCTCTTGAATCCATAGACCCTTCATGTCAACAGGGGACTGTTCAAGCTGGTGTCGGCTCTGTCATGGTATGGGGCGTGTGCAGTTGGGGTGAAATGGAACCCCTGGTACGTCTAGATATGACTCTTGACAGGTGACAGATACGTAAGCATCCTGTCTGATCACCTGCACCCATTAATGTCCCTTGTGCATTCCGACGGACGTGGGCAATTCCAGCAGGACAATGCGAAACCCCACACGTCGAAAGTTGCTACCGAGTAGCTCCAGTAACACTTTTCTGGCTTTAGACACTTCCATTGGCCACGTACATTTCCAGACATGAACATTATTGAGAATATCTGGGATGCCTTGTAACGTGCTGTTCAGAAGAGATCTCCACCGCCTCGCACTCTTATGGATTTGTGGCCTGCCATGCAGGATTCATGATGTGAATTGCCTCCTGCATACCTTCAGACATTAGTCGAGTCCATGCCACGTCATCTTGCGGCACTTATGCGTGCTCGCGGGGGCCCTTCACGATATTAGGCCGGTGTACCAGTTTTTTTGGCTCTTCTGTGTATAATAATTTCAATAAATTATGCTGAAGTTCATTAAAATTGTTTTTATTCAAATACAAAATTGTGGCAGCGGCAGCAGTTAAATGTACATACGAGTATGTGAGGCCCTATTTTCAATATGGCTCTGTGTAAAGGATTTTGCTACACCTGTGGCATTAGGTCACGTATCTCCAACTAGCACCACCATCAGCAGAAGGAGATGTGTCAACGAATTGGCAAAAATACAGACGTCAATTTCAGAATTTTGTAACTGCTTTCACGATAAGAAAACTGATTCCATAAAAGCGGCAATACTACTTTACTGTAGATGTGGTTTCTACAAAACATTTTTTATTCATTTAATTTAA
The DNA here is from genome assembly GCA_002778355.1 of Clitarchus hookeri. Taxonomy (NCBI): domain Eukaryota; kingdom Metazoa; phylum Arthropoda; class Insecta; order Phasmatodea; family Phasmatidae; genus Clitarchus; species Clitarchus hookeri. Next base: position 113,206 of record NQII01005928.1, read on the forward strand.
ATTTATCAAAAAGAGAAAAAAATATAGTTACCTTTAGTACTTCCGAATTTGATGACTCTAACTTTTAAAAACGAATCTAATACATGGATGGTGTTATTTTTTCTCATGAAAAACAGCAGGAAAATGAATCGTATGGACAGTTTATGGCTGACTTGAAAAACATAAGTAAATCCTCAGTTACGATGGATCGGAGTTGCATGTCATGTTTTTGAAATGAATTCCAAATATTATTTACTTATCGTTGATAATTTAACTAATTTTATGGAAGTCATGTCTCTTCCTAACGTACAAAGTAATATACAGTGATTTATAAAATGAAACCAGTCTTCGCTAGACATGGCATACCTCTAACTGTGTACACAGATTGGGTAATTTATTTTGATTCGCAGTTACTCCAAGATTTTGCAAAAAATAAAAGTAGTATTTTTTACATGTTATGTCAAGTCCTCACTATACAAAGTCAAGCGGGCTTGCCAGTAGTGATGTGAATAAGTCATAATAATTGTTGATTCGCTTACCATATGCAAATCTGATCGGACAAAGTCTTCGGGCAACAATTCCATGTCAATTTTATAGTTTAAAACTACGGATCACAGTGACGAAGGATATAACATTGTTGATAGATGGAAAACAAAATATTAGGACCATTACGACAAAGGTTCTTGTAGCAGGAAACCACTTCGTGTTAATCAACCGATTACACTTAAAAAAATAAAAAAAAGTATCATGGTTTCCAGGGACAATGACAGATATAGGGAATACTAGAACAACATACATAGTATCAGGGGAAGACGACAAGAAGATCAAAATAAATGAAATTCAAATATATTACCAAGACAGATAAGAGAAAAGCAAGGTCTAGCCAGCGACTGTTATAAACCGACGAGGACATCACAATATGAATGTAGCACGACTTAACATTCTGAAGTCATCTACCGGGGCTTGCAAAATTAGCAGACGAAAGCCCTAAATTACCAACTACTCGATCTGGTAGGAAAATAAAGCATCGAAAAATGTTAGATTTATAGTATTTTTTTAAATAATAAACATTTTGCTTGACTCTGTTATTTATACTCTGAAGCAATTCTTTAAATTAAGTAATTTTACTATTAGTAAATTATATTTTCTTTAAAAGCTATTTATTCATAAGAGTGACCTTGTGTCCAGCCGGAAAATCAACTCCGCAGACGCAACGAAAATCTCCTAAGCTCCTGTCACACTGTTAAATTTTCCCGTCAAACTGCTTCCAATAAGTTTGGTCAAATAAATTTGGACAGTTATGACGTCATCGAAACGTCATAAACGCCGCCATATTTGTCTGAGAATGTTGGATGGCTCCAGTTTCCGTCAAACATTTGAAAATTGGACCGGTTATACATAATAAAATGTCTTTGGTGTTTGACGAACTCAGCCAATCAAAATCGTCCACGACAAAAATAGACATCATGAAACTTTAAAATAACGAACAATTGCTGGAAACGAAGTAGTTTATGAAGATAATTGACTTATGTGGAGCCTGTCTAGGCGTGAATGCTCTTTTAAGTGAATATTGCACTTAATATTACGAACTCAGAAACATTAAATTTGATTCTGCAGGAAACATCTCTGATAAATAAAATTCTAATTGAGTAAAATAGCGAATTTAAATTACACAATTCCTTACATTTCTTCCTGCAATGGACTGTATGGAAAAACGAAAGCAGTATCTCACAATGAAAATTATTTAAAAAATAATAAGTCAAATTAGATTCTCCCAATAGAAAATTTGACAATGTGGCACATTTTGAAACACATTCAAGATTGTTTGATAAAATTGGTTGGAAGGAAAAATTTTATGGCCGTATTTTGACTTCAAATTTGATTGTCAAATATATTTGAAGGCGAAAATTTGACAGTGTGACACGGGCCTTAAGCTTCGTTCCTTTTAAAGCTGGTTCCACAACACAGCGTTGCGTTGCGGTGCAGTGCAATGCGTTGCGATGCGATGCGTTACCGCTGCGATGCGAAGGGCTGCGAGGAGCTATACTTACTGTTTCGCAATTGAGCGATGATATGTCGGCGACTGACACCGTCGGAGATGGCGCTGCTATCTATTTCAAGGGTGAAAATTACACTTTCAGACCTCGCGGATGTAACAAAAGACACGCGAAAAACATCGACACTGTACTTTTTTTAAGAGGATAGAAGATAAACGAGGCAGTATGAACTCGATGTACGATGAAAACCAGCAAGAACTGGCGACATAATAAGACGAAGCAGAATTATTTTAACATTATAAACTATTTTTATGGCACTGGCCATATATCTAAGAAACCTTGTCTTCTGTTTTGTACATCAAGAAAAAAAAATGCAAATAAAAAGACGGCGTAAACGTGATCGTAGTTTTCTAAATGTAAACAAATAGATGTTTTAATTATCCTTGTAAACAAACACTTATTCTTCTTATTATCCGTGGCAGGCTATCGCTGACAATCGCTTGGCTACGGCTCGTCGCAACGCAGTATCGCGGAACCAGCTTAAGATGAATCCGTTATACCGAAGATAGAGGCAGCGAGAACAGACAGAAGGAGCAAGAGGATGCGTGCCTGTCATGCTCCTCGCCCTAAAAGAAAAAAAAACTACATTGGGGGTTGTTTCTCATGGCTTCAAGTGCCTCGTCTCGCCGCAGCCCCTCTTCAACTTCCACCCTGGACAGGCGGGAAGGGATGCGGCACAAAGACCGACATTCAGTCCCGCGGAAGATGCACGGAGGCGGGCGAAACTGGGGGAAACGTTGTTGCGCGCCTCCCACACGCACACAACCCTGGGTGTTGTTCCTGAGCGCTGCGTATTCCTGCCCCCTTCTGCTATATTCCCTCGTTTCCCCACCTCCTCGGCCATACGAAAATAATTCAACCCGCTCCCGTAAGGAGACGCACGCGCACACGCGTGGCTAGGAGGGTAAGGAGGGGGGGGGGGCAGGCAAAACAGCGTGAAACTGTTTTGGGAAGGAAAAAAATGTTTGTCGGACGGGGCGGACCCAATCGTCGTCTCGCGATCCCTAGAAATAGGGCCCTGCCCCGCGGGAGAAACGCTATAAATAAAGCCAGAACGACGCGGGTGGTAAGGAAGGCCATGGCAGCCTTCCGCAGCTGTGTTCGCGAGTGGGTTGCGAAGAGGCGGCTACTCGCATCTCGACTCGTCTGCTCTTGTTTTTTTTTAATGTCGTTAGTCTACTTCCTGCTCTTGTCGCGCCCACCGTTTAAGACTGAACAATACTTGTTATTTTACAGCATTTCTCCAATAACACTTTTGCAAATTGATAATTATACGTTTTTTTTTCACTCACGTAGATTATTTTATAATTTATTTCTGATAGAGCAAGTTTGAAATCGACCTCTGAAAAATGTTGCGTATATTTTAACAGGCACACTGACTAACAGGCGCCCAATAAAGTTGGTAATGATGGAGGGAAAGTAGTTCCAGTTTTTAATGATGCATCCAAAACATTAAGTAACAATTTGTAAACACTGGAAATATTTATTACTATGTGTTTTTTTAATGCACATAAGTGATGGAATTTATATATTTGTATATTATTTACTTTTCAAATAATCTCACAATTTCCCTTGACTGGCGCATGAATAAAGTGATCAGGACAATGGCAATGTTATTTTTACGAATGGTGCAAGAATGCACAATTTGCATACAAGTAGATCTTACGCAGTGCTTTCAAATGTACTCACTTTACCACGAATAGCAAATAGCCGTGGTAATGGTATAAGGAATAATTGTAATTTTTTTTTTCCAAATAGTATAGACAATTCTAAGAGCACAAGCATTCAATCTCCTTCTTCACCAATGGCAATTCTTACTGCAACACATTATTTCAGTGTACAAATATATTCTTGGGATGACCCATGTTAGTAGTGTAAGAAACTGCGTTCGGGATCACATGCTATGTGAGTGTTGCTTGGTGGTGTCAGGCGATTTTTTGTAGTGTGCTATTCTGGTTGGACGTTGACTATATTAAATGCACGACCTTATCATTGAGTGATATTGGGCTAAGCTCACTTTGGCCTAGGTTTACCTTGTACCAGAAAATTTCCATAACTTAAAAAGAAACTCTCAAATCGAAAATAAATTACGAAAAGCTTAGTAGAATGTTACTCAATCCATAAACCTTGTTGCTTTACTGGCACTGTCAAAGGCATGGCGATGACGGCTCAGGTCTTGGCTCCATATTTTCAGAAACATTGGTACGCCTTCATGTGCATATACGCGTTTCATTTGCATACAGTTACATCGATGTTTGCTTCCCAATATCCAATCACAGTTATAAATCTAACCCGGTTCGCCTAGGTGAGAGGTGAGTAATTCTGACCTCTAAACTGTCGCACATTCCCCCCCCCCCCNCCCCCCCCCACTCTCGTGCACTCACCACACCATGAGCATGGAGACGAAATCCACGAGAATGTCTCCAGGTCTCATTTTATATTACGATTCCACAAAATAATGATTACCTTACTACCGAAAATTAATTAAGCACTGCAAAATCTGCATGTTAATCGCTAAAATAAATAAATCAATGAAGTTCTATTGGCAACAAAAGTCGGCAAAACAGAAATCACGCAGCAAAGCTATATAAGCAGTTAAAAATAGTAAATGCGGAATTTCTAATTACGCGTAGCGTATTTATGGACAAAACTGCTAAAGGCGAGGAGTTACTAGTTCTAGTGAACTCTGAATCATTTGGGGCCAATGAAAAGACTGTCGATAAATGGAGCCGGCTGTCACATCTATCTGAGGAACAGACCTGCCAACTGCAGCCAGCCAGCGATGAAATGAGTGTAGGCCAGCAGCGGAAGGAAGAAAGGGAAGGAAATGTGAGTATACCGAGGGAACACACACCCCCCTCCCCAACCGCACACCCTGCAGCGTTCGTCATCAGGGATAATAATCGTTAAGTAGTAATTTATTGACTATTGCGTTGTTAGGAATTTATATACAATTAATTGCATATTAATTAAGCACTTATGAATTCAACCTTTCAAAAAAAATGTAAGCATATGCTGCCAATTATTCGACAGTTCAAGTTTTTTTTATATACATCTAACACAATAATTGATGAAACATAGCCGGATTTAATATACTTTTGTTGGTTCTCCATGCAGCAATTGCTACTGTTTTCTTTATAGTTCATACAACTGCCGCCAGAATGTGCGAAGAGTCTTGTATGAAGAGGCGACGACCCATTCGAATTGTCTGGGCAAGTAAGTACTGAAGGTAATTGTGTACCTTGAGTTGAAGGATTTTTGAAGAAACTATTAAACATGTCCCCAATACGATTATGTACAAAAGGAAAACATACTCCAAACGACAACGAAATGGTACTTTCAAGATATCATGCGTGCTATATAAATGTTGTTTTGTAACCCTCCAACGGGTTTTGCAGACTGCTGCATCTTAAAACACACGAGCCGGATACGAGCGAAACTGCATTAGGAGCATGTTTTGGACTTTGCTACTGACTTTCAGTCACGCAGCACGACGAGAATACTGGACTCCAGTCCAGAGCCTTGCGGGTAGCGATGATGAGGCACTTGATAAGTATGGCAGTCTCGTCCTTATCGCTCCTCTGGGCCTCAAAACACCAGAGAAGTTCCAGGTAGGCTGACAATTGGGGTACGGACTAAATGGCTTCTGGGGTGGGCTCCTTCGTTGGCATTAGCTGTGCTGATACCGACAACGGTATCTCGGCAGTAAGGACGTTGTTATCGGTAAAAAAAAATGTAATATTACTTATATTGGTTGTTTATAAAAGTGTCGTTTTACGAAACGATGTATCGAAAGATAAATATCGATTTTCGGTAAATCGAAATCCGATATTTTAAGTATTAAAGGACTTCGACAAATGTAAAATTGCTGGAATATTACACATTAGGGATTAGAGGCATTGCACAAAGTTCTAGCACCTGTTTTTTTGTATGCTGCGAAAGTAAACATTGCATATTTTAAATTCAGTGTTTGTATTCATTACAGTGCATAATAAAAGAGCATTTTAAAAATATTTTTTTCCGATATCTGGACAAAGATATTGACTTAGATCAAATGTCGCTGAAATAAATAGACGATTTATATCGATATTCGGCGATAAGCTCCACACGCCGCGCCTGCTATTGCCGATCATCTCTCGGTAAAACAGGAAGACGGACGCAGGCGGGACGACGCGCGCATCTATCCGCGACGGACAGTCATCCGCGGTCACCGGTGACCTGCTCCCACGCGCGCCCGCTCACTCCCTTCCTGCTCCTGACCAACATTCCTGGGCGGTGGCCGCCGCACGTGACCCCCGCACCACGTGGTCTGCGGAACAGCGGCGCGTCGACGCTTCCTCTGCACATGCCGGTCCCAGGCACGTTGCATTGTGGATAGGGACCTGCAAAATTCGCGTTGTTAGTGTCGCTGCAGGCTGGACTCACAACGTACAGCATGCTAGTTTGACTATTGCCGTTGGTCGGCAACTCGTACAGCACGTTTCAACGTCGCGTTTAGCCATAGTGAAGTCTCCATCTGAAGAGAAGTGAAGCGACCACGCAGATGAATGACGCCGTATTTGTTGCCAGTAGCCAATGAAATCACGAATTGTTCTCAAGGAGGTATAGTGCAGTGAAATCTAGGATATTACTAAATAATAACGCGAATTTTGTCTGTCACCTGACTTTGATGAAGGGAGGGAGGACAGCAATAAAAATTTATAGTAGAAATTTACCTCTCAGTACAATAAAAAGCACTGTAGTTAACACCAACTGCATATATATTTATTACAATTTAAACATTATTAATATTTTTAATTAATTATTAACATCCTAATGGGCAAAAGGTGTGGGGTTACAACCCCCAACCCCCCTCCCCATTCTTGACAAACTCCTGTAGAAGTAACGAATCAGTAACAGATTTTCTCCGAAGTTTTGAAGCTAAGCTAGTTTTTAGATCGGACACAAGGTAGCTCTGCAATCATTTCCGTTTTCTCGTGGCGCCATCGTGCAGCGAGTCAAATAATTTAAGCCAGACATTTAAGCCTCTACACGCCTCCCACCAGGGCGAACCGAGTTCTATTTCGGACGGGATCGCCCGGATTTTTGCATTTGGGAAACGTGGCGGACGTTGCCGAGGGCCGACGGGTTATCTTACATTCTGCCACTGCTTCATCTTCTCATTTCATTCTCGTCGGCTCTCAGGGAAGACCTCTCAACTCTACTTTTCCTGCCTCTCTCTGTCACATCATACATACGCGTACGTTGAATTTCAGAACTTGACACCTGGTTTTCACATAGGGCTATAAGGGAGTATGAGTATATATGTATATATTGTATAATATATACAATATATATACATATATATTGTATGAATATATATACAGGATGTTTCGTGACTCAACCGACATACTTCGGCAGCGTGTTAAACAGATCATTGGCAACAAAAAGTTTAATATATACAAGTAGGCTATGCAGCCCCATTTCAGAGCTACAGGGACTCAAATGCAATAAAAAAACAAATTATAATTACTGAATGTCTTTAATGCAACTGACTACATTCATGTTGAATGTCTCACGCGAGCAGTTCAAAATGTGCCCCATCTGACCGTAATCAGGCTGCGATACGTTGTAGCCCGCCATGGCGTGTTGCCACTGCACGCCTGCAAGTTCATTTCCGAGTTGATTAGTGGCGTAGGTTATCGCCTGTAGCTACAGGTCTCGTGTGTCTGATCGCCGTACGCTGTTTACCCTACTCTTCAGGCAGCCCCAGAAGGAGAAGTCCAACGGGGAGAGGGTCCGGGGAGCGCGCAGGCCACGGGAACTGCCCACCTCTTCCCAACCCACCCGCGCGATCCTCAGCTGCTGCAGCACGCCCATTTACGTCTGAGTATCAGTAAACAAACAACATGTCTTCGCACTCTGCACGTGTACACATTCCTGGCATTGTTAAATATCCACTCGCCTCGACGCACTAACAAGGACTGGCCACGGCAGCCACACTAGCAGTGTCTGCTTACGGCCAGATTGGGCACATTTTTAACAACTTGTGTGGGACTTACTACATGTATGTAGTCAATTGCATTAAAGATATTCAGTAATTCCCATTTGTTTTTTATTACATTTACTTCCCTGTATCTCTGAAATGGGGCTGCATAGCCTACTTGTATATATTAAACTTTTTGTTGCCAATGATATGTGTAACACGCTGCCGAAGTATGTCGGTTGAGTCTCAGCACATTCTGTATACAGGGTAGGGATGTTGCGATACTACTGATATGATACTGGTATCGATACTTTCCTTTCGATGCCGGGTATTTTGGAATCGATACGTTTATTTCGATGCTTTACTAGTATCATGTCAGTAAATAATTCAATACCGATACCTTATTTTTTCTGAATTACTTCCCGTTGTTAATTTTGAACCCTGTCAAACAAAACGTGCCCAAAATTATTTAAAAAAATGTCCTCCATAAAATAATAATTTCAAAAGGAGTACACATCAGTATTTTACTTGTCCTCTAATTAGAACGGTGCCTAAATATAACTAATACTTACTAATAAGTACTGTGCTCTGTATTTTTTTAAAGTAAACAATATATATGAAAAAAAAATACAAATTCTGTAGAGACCTCGAAATGAGAGAACGATTTAAGTATTGGATTACTAAAAATGCAATTAAGTATATAAAAATATTTTATAAAGAACAGAAAATTAAGAAATTATATTAAACATTATTTTTTACTGGTACTGATATGATACCGGTATCGAAATGAGTATCGATACCATTCTCTTTATTCCTCTTTAGATCCCAGTATCGCAACATCCCTAATATAGGGCGATCGTTCAGAGGAAGGGCATCCACTCTTCTAAAATATGAGCAGGATCATCGCTAGACACTCCACGAGCTGATATATGTAGGTGTGTAAGGCTCAGCAGCATGTGGTGCACTGTTGCAAGGTAAGCTGTGTTTTTGCTCTGTGCTATGAACAATAGTTTCCTAGGTTACACGTCAGTCACTTAAAAAAGTAGGGCATTTGACGTCATAGCACGTGTTTAATGAATGCCTCACCGATCTGTCGTGAGTGAACGCAATACATTCAGTTTCTCCCGGCTCCACTCTGGTTACTTGTTCGTGCTGCGTGTGCCGAGTGTGTACAGCACCGAGCAAGCACCAGCTTACCTTGCAACACCCCACTACACGCCACTTGTAAGGCTTGACGTCCCGTCGACAGCGAGGTCATTAGGCACGGAGCAAGTTGCTCAGACATGCACGCACGGGGAAGGAATCGGCAACCGCCTGTAGCCAGGAACAATCCCAGCATCCGTCTGGAGTGATCTCGGGGAAATATTGGAAAACCGAAATCAGGATGGGCGGACCTGGATTCGAGCCCAGGTCCTACCGAACGCGAGACCAAAGTTTGTGCCACCTCGCTGAGAAGTGGCCGGAAATGGCTCCTCGCGGTCGACACCAGTGCCTACGCGAGCACCAGCGGGAGTCATAGAAAAGGGCGCCGGAAATCCACGCCACGACGACTGATGAGCTGTTGGGTGCGTCAGAAGCCCAGGGTAGTGAGGGTACGCGTGTTAAGAAGGTGGGGGGGGGGGCTAACTGGATGGAGTGTCTGGCTTCTCCCACTCCAGTTCCAGGAAGGCCTCTCCAGGGCGCGGTGGCCTGGGACACAATGCCGCTCTTTGTGGCGTGCTGGAGCCGAGCGCAGAGACAGCTGCCAGTCTCCTCCGGAGACACACGTGGACCGCACGCCGCCCTCGCTGGCTCCGAATTAAGGGGGTGGCTGGCTCACCAACACCGTCATAAGGGATGCATTCATTTTCCACCCCTGTCTGTTTCCGAGACTCTTTAAAGGGCCCGCCTACCCGGTGCGTGAACTGCGTTCCAGTGTGTTTCAGATCCAGGTTTTTTTTTCTTCTAAAATTTTAAATGTGAGCCTAGTGTGTAGATGTGCGAAAAGAAAACACTTCGGACTAATTCTGTCAATTACTTTCAAGACATCGCGCACATAAGAAACACCTTTTCGGAGCACTCTTAACATATGCACTTATTTTCACATTATATTCGTGTCAGACTCATACTGTTATAATTTCTCTCTCAAAAGTCAGTGTGCTAAACCAGGCTCGTTAAGGGATGTAGGTATTAATTAAATAAAAAAGTTAATTATAATTTCCTACTTTTATTTACAATAAATACAAATAGAATTCTCTCGACCCAAATTCTTACAATAAATCGATATCACTTGCTGGTTACATTTAATGAATTCAGTCAATAAAATTTACAAATACCTAAAAGAAATTAATGTAATTAAAACAAATAGGAATCAGTCTCAATAGACAGAGTGTCAAAACTTATTAAATTGTTTTGTAAATTATGTGTCCGTATTTGACAGTTCCAATATTCACAACAAAATCCGTATTACATGTTCATTCAGCCCCACTTCAGTTTAGTCCAAAGTAGCCTTCACTCATCGGGTTTCACGCCCTCTCGTCCATTCTCCCACGAATTCCTCGTCCACCGTCGTTTCGCAATCTCCCGTCGTCGTCCGCCCCTCACCGCACTTGACTTAACCCCCGCACTCAGCCAGATGGCGTTCGCCTAAGACTCTCGGCCGTTAGACGGCTGCAATATATATAGGGTCATAGACTATCGTCCAGAAATTTCTCTAAATGACGCGTTACGCCATAGGTCCTAATTCCCATAATATTCTTGCACGTCCTCTACACTTGTCAGCTTCTCCAGCAGGGGGGGAGGAGGAGGGTCAATGACTCCATCTACGTCACCACTGCCAGTATTTCCCTGGCTGCCCGGGAAGGGGGCGACGAGGCAGCGAGCGGGCCTGCCGGGGGGAGGAGATGGTCGAGGTGGATCACCCCCTACAGAGCCGGACCGCTCATAATGGGAGCGCGTTACAATACAGAAGTATGGAGCCGCTGTGGTGTAGTGGTCAGACTACTCTCCTCCCGTCTAGGTGAAACCGGGTTCGATTCCCGGTGGGGTCGCCCGCGGATTTTACGCACGTGGGAATCGTGCCGGACGAGGCCGCTGCTCGGTGGGTTTTCTCCACGATCTCCCGTTCTCCCCGCCCCTGCATTCCGACACCTCTCTACACTCAGCTCGCTTCGCCCTTATCGGCTCTCAAGACCTCGATGTTAAGAGCCGTCCAAATTCCTCCACTCTACTCCACCCACCCACAAGAACACTACACACCAGGGTTACGGCGATGGCGCAGTTGATGCTCCTAGCATTGTCGCCCTTATCGCCCCCTCGCTTCTCGACCTCAAAAGTGCTAACCAGCTCTAGATGGCTTCCAATGGAGCACCTTACCTGACGGTAGAACTCGCAGAAATTATTTAAAGGCAGTACACTTAACACGAACATTTTCAAAAAAACACTATTTACTTTACATATGTAAGAAAAGTGTAAATCTTTGTAACACTGTAAAATATTTTGACAAAAATGATTTATTTAAAAGTTTAAAAATTAATCAAATCTAGATTTAATAAAAATTTAATTGCATTTCAACTATGAGTGTTCCAGAAAGCACATTTCGCAAGAAAACATTCGTCAGATAGTGCAATAATAATAATCATTATTATGAATTTGTGTAAAAAGTATTGGTACTAATGTTAAGAAATACTTTTACTGGTTGGTTTGATGTACATTCATTTGTTACAAAGATGATAGCTTTCATAGCTGAAATAGAAGTACCTGATATAAATAATTACAAATTTTGTAAACTTTCTTATTAATTTTTATCACATACAATTATAAAAAAAATATTGGTATAATCTTGCTTAATAAAAGTTGGAAATACGCTTAAACATGTAGATTGAAATTGACTCGTATAACTGATGTTTAAACATTTATGTAAGTGAGTTCCAGCAAAATATTTTACACTGTCAGTACAAAATATATACGCCTTCATCTTTCATATACAGCATAAATCGTACTTTTCTGACAGTTTTGTTGTACTGTGTGTACTATATTTATAATGAGTTCTGTATGTTGTACAGTCGGGTGCAATACCCGAAGCTACTCTTGTGGAAGCTACTCTTCTATCGTAAGGGTTCTGTCTGCCATGACGAATCAGTAATAAAAAAAAATATATATATGCGAGTTTTCCTTCATTAGTTGATTAAGTCACATTTTCCACTGATTCATTATCCATTTCGTTCGCTGTTTTTCAGTGATTCGTTTTTCGCCAGAGGGATCAGTAAAACAACGTGTATCGAATGAAATAACAACGCATATGCTAGTAAAACGCGTAAAAATGTTTTTTTTAAATTTAAGTTTCGTGTTATATAATACCATTTTACGAGGCAACATTAGCATTCAGTCTTTCATTTCGTTTTCACGTAAACATCACAGCGCTCGATTTGCATGAAATGTGGCGAAGTGAGTGCATTCATCGTACTATTATGTTTAACAATCCTAATGTAGCCAATTAAGCTAAAAACGAAAAGAAAGGACATACAATTTAAAGCTACATATTTTCGATAAAAGTACGTATGTTTACCCCCTTTGTAAATAAGGTTGGCTTGGTAGCTGCTCTGCCCTCATTGGTCAGGGGCAGAGTGGTCCACTTGTTGTCGGAGGGTCGGGAGTTCGCACCCAGGTTCCTCCGCGGCGGATTTCCGGTTCGCATGTCGCGCACGTGTGAACAAGAGATTTTCCGTCAAGTCGGTCTAACTTGAGATCGTCAAACTTCGCCAACACACACTGTCAAACTTCACACGCGCTATGTCCAACGGCAAATGTATCGGTCAATATGTCAATAAAGTCAACAAAAAAAAACATATAAAAAAGTAGCTCGGTCGTTTAAGTAACAGCTTGGAAATAAGATGCCACGGATTAAAATCCTGGACACCACCATTTTTTTGAACTTTTGTTTTAAATAACGTTAAATTGCACAATACCATAATTGGCCTATCAGAAATATGTTTATTTCTCGTAATGATTTGGGTAATTTAAATAAAAAAACAATATTTAATTTGCTGCACGCTGTTGGCTGTCACTTATTCGGTCAGTGAAACGGTTTCACTGAAACAACCAGTGGTTTTCTGCCGATTATAAGTAGAGCTATTTTCTCTGATTCGAGTAGTTTAATGTCACTGCGAATCAGTGGTTTTACACTGATTCGAATTAAGAGCGTGGTGTAAAACACGGTGTTGTACCTTATATGTACTTTCCTCTTGGTGGATTCACTACCGCTGTCTCGTACTGTGCAGAAATTAACTAAATGCACTGGCAGTTGTGTAAAAAGCTGTCATCGTTGGTCCGTAGGAAACGTCCTCTGTTCTTGACAGACAATGCCAAATCCCATGTGGCAAAGACAGAAGATGAGTGACCTGAGGCATTGATAACCCCAGCACCAAGCAGCTTCATAGAACATCGTGCTTATGCATCTAAGTCATTTCCGGAAGGGCAGGGTGTTCAAAAACTCGGATAGCGCAGCAAGTGTCATGCGGGACTTTCTTGCCTCTTAGGAGTCAACATTCTTCGGGCTGCTACCGCTGGAAAGGCAGACGCTTGAGTTCAGTTAAGAGAGATTTGTGTGGCTCTTAACAACGAGGTATTGAGAGCCGGTTAGGGTGAAATGAGATGAGGATGGAGCAGCGCCGGAGTGCAAGGGTGGGGGAAACGGGAGATCCCCGAGAAAACCCGCCGACCAGCTACATCGTCCAGCACGATTTCCACTTGCGAAAATCCGGGAGTGACCCGGCCGGGGATTGAACCCGGTTCGCCTTGGTGGGACAAGAGCTTGAGGCACGTAATATTCAGCATTATAGGACGTTATGAATAAAAGAAACGGGTGATATCACCGATGCAGTAGTCTTTATAGAGTATTTGAAGAAAATTACCGCCGTTAGAAGTCGACTAACATTTTTTGTAGCTTATTAACTTACGTATTATATCAATACTGTATTTATACAAATCACAGTAATTCTTTTGATGGGTACTGCTGTTAAAGCTACAATCCATTCAGTTAGTTACCTTCATTGTTCGGGGTAAGTCTAATTACCATAACCGCATTATTTCGTTGGGAAATAACAAACGAGTTGAATGTCCTTGTCGCGACGCAAACACTGCTCATGAAAGCTGTGTTACAGAATGCACTTGCCAAAAGCCCTTACCTGGCTTCGTGCTCTGGAAAAGTGCATCTGGGCTGTGACGTTACTTCGCCGCTGTCCGAATTCGCAGTAAGGGTGCACAGATGCACCACAGAATGTTCCCTTCAACCAAGGGCACATGCCACGTATCCTTTTCGAATCCCTGATAGTTTTCCGACACTCAACTGTTTAAGTGTTTCATTTGTTGGTGTTAACTTTCTGTTCATTCCCTTTTGGATCCCGAGCAATAGAACGCGAAGACATGGCTGAACAACCAGCACCGAAGAAAATTGAGTTGGAAGTATTTGAGTTATTTTTAAAGACCCCGATTTATCACACTTTAAAATTTTCTACGCACATTACATTTTATCACGGTCAACACGCGATACAGTAACATTTATAGAAGCTAGGATAAACGAAGGCATTTTTTACTAGCGGAAAAAAAACGCTTCAGCAAAATGTCAAATGACAAATATTGAAATGTAACTTCGTAAATTCAAGTCAAGGACGTTGTAACTTAAATTCAGGAATAACCTTGTAATTATTTCCTATAGTCAATGACAATCAGCTTGGATTTTTTGGTGGATATTTTATCTCGTGAAAATTTCCTACGTTCATTTGGCAATATAATTATCACTTCCACCAATCTAAACTCTTCGTTTTGTGGAATCTGGGCTTCCGTGATGATTCACGAACGTGCGTTCTGGCGTTATCGTTTGTTCAATTAAGCTTCAGAAAACGCGCTCCACAAACTTTACGCGCAAAGAAAAATTTGTTGAGGAAGACACGATCATAATCTGGTTTGTCCGTCTCGTCTTTCAGAATAGAGCAAAGTTTACGAAGGCGGGTAGCGGAAGATAGCGTCACGAGATTTTTTATTTTCGCGTTCCACGAGTTTTTGCTTGGAGGAGAGAATAAGAAAGATCAGAAGCCCGGTGAGACGTTTCGGATGATGTCTCCAGACAACCGAAAAAATTTTTTTTCTCTAGATCTCGGAACTCGCATCAGCTCAAGAGGAACTTACAATGCGACGTGAAAGGGAAGCGTTATTCCAAAATCTTGATAGAATTCACGTCCGTGCCACTTCCACGGGACCCCACGCTTGTTCGGGACCGCCTTGGAATATTTTTTGCTTGGCTGGAGGTTTTATGAAGTTTTCCCGAACTGATCGACAGACGAGCTTGCGGTAACTTTCTGCCTTCGGGCGACGGATTTTGTGGAAAACGCAGTGGAGTGTGCTTCGCGTTGAACTCCCACACCTCCATCACCTGCTTTTGCAACGCCACGACAAAGGAAAAAGCTACTTGAATTCACCACAAAGTTGCGAACAAACCTGGAGATATTCAGAAATGTACTACCAGCACACGCAGCTGATGTTCGGAGTTTTTCCTCTTAAAATTACCAAACATACAAACAAAGAAATTTGTTTTTCTAAATATACTCCTTTAGTGAGTGCGTGTATTCAGAAAGCATGAACGGAAACGTTTTATTTTCACGTACTTACGGTATATTTTCTACACTTGTTCAGGAAAATATAATGCGCAGTTATTTTGTGAAGTTTTTATAATCACGACGCTCAGCATTTCTATATTTACAATCTGATAAATGGTAACTATTTTATTCAACGCGAGAAAACAGGTAAAAAAATTCCATTATAGTTGGGAAGGTGGTTAACCTTTTTCTTGTACATTGTTGGAAGTTTTTTACTTATTCGTAGAACCTCGCAAATGCGTTAGTCATCAAATATATACATTTTGAATTCGGTTACCAAAATAATGTGGTAAATTTTTGTAATGTTGTAATTTTCTTAATCAAGCCATCATGAAGATATGGAGAAAAAAAACCTCACCATTCGTACTTTCTCATTGCGTTTATCCCTACACTGTTGCTGTCAATTTTTCAACAACTTTTGTTGTAGTGTTTCTGTAGAGTTTATTGCCAAACGTACTTATTTGTTTCTTTATTAAACTTCTTATTACTTCTTTTAATGCTACTAAGAGACTTTTAACACGTGGCGTTCACAAAATTTAGACAAAATAGCCTACATATACTCATACTGAAGTTCGCAGACTCTATCACAAAATGCAAACCATTAATTTTTCAATATTGCTTTAAAATTCAAACGTTAAATGTTATATTTTACAAATATTTAAATCAACTTTATTATAGTTGCTTTATTTTTAAAGTTTAGAATATCAATTAAAATAACATATCTAAATTTAAATATGGTTGAAACGAAAATGGTGTCGAATTACGACTTCGTGCTCAGAAATTAGCTGCAAGATTAACTGAGGCTTGTATTCTGTCGCATAATTGGGATTTAAAGAAGTTATGTAGGAAATTTTCTCAAAGCATTGCATTAAGTTATATTTAGCCATCCTCATCTAGACATTTTACGCCTACTAGTTGCTTAGAGAACACGGGGAATATCTAAGCATGAAAGGATTATTTAAATTTAATAAAGCTATTTTATGGCTACATACAGTCTTGCAGACAACGATTCACCAGATTTGTTTATTATAATATCGCACGAAATCGATCCGCTTGAGATCTTCACTTGAGCATTTCTGCTGGGATTCACTCACTGCATGAAACAAAGGTATAAGGATTGTTTTCTTACTAGCATACTTCCTATGTCGAACAGAATCAAACATTTTTATCAAAAATCTTCAAGAAATTTTGCGGAAAATAATTTTATTTCATCAAGCACTTTAAAATCGTAAAACCAAAAATAGTGCAAAAATCGCTGCGTTGAATCATGCTTAGAAAGGTAGCAAAAAGGTTCCAATATGTTATTGCATTAATTAAAAAAAGATATATTCTTATAACATTTCTATGTTAGATAGTAATTTTCTAATACATTGATCATGCAGGGAATCACAACAAATTTTTATCTCAGAAATACTAAAAATTTTGATAATGTTACAAAAAAATCGGCGTTTGGCTGTGTCAGGGACACTTTCGTGGGTTTTACGTGAATACGTCTGCTGGTAATATTTTCATTGGGGTATGGGAATGGAAATAACGAAGTTAGTACGTGACTTGTGGCTTAAATCGACAGATCTGGGCAAGATCTTTCGTTCTGTGTCAAAACCAGCGTGCGAGCACATCGGAATTGCGAGATGCGCTGTCAGGACATTTTCTTCCATGTCCAAAATGGCTGCCGGTCGCCGCGGGGCCCCACCCACGTCTCGCACGTACTCGGCGCTGACTCAAGGCCATTCTCGCATCAGAGTCGTATACCCGATCGAACGAAACCACATTTATTCCAATCGTGATATTCGTCATGAAGTTACAGTGACGGAATGGATCACCCTGAAAACGTTTTAAAGTCGTTTCCATCCTGGTGCCCCATGTGTCGGCTTGATTTTAAAGACGTGTTCACGTAAAAAAAAATTGCGTTTATGTTCGCTTGTGTTGAAACGCTGGAGACAGCTACAGCGAGAGAGAGAGATAGAGAGAGAGAGAGAGAGAGACAGAGTGAAGAGATTTGGGTGGCAGTGAGGTGTTGAAGCAGGACGTTGGTGAAGCGAGGTGAGTATGGAGCAGCGCCGGAATGAAAGGGGGGGAAACGGGAGATCCCCGAGAAAACCCGCCAATGGCACGATTCTCACGTGCGAAAATCCGGATGCGACCCCGCCGTAAATCGAACCCGGTTCGCCTAAGGGGGAGGCAAATAGTCTAAACCACTACACCACTGTGGCCCCAAGAGAGAGAGAGAGAGAGAGAGAGAGAGAGAGAGTCATTATGACGTTTGCTTTTTTTCTCTTCGCGGTGAATTTCCTCTGTTGATCGAAAGTGCTTGATCGAGCTAATGTGACAACAATAAGGGCGCCGACTCGTCAAGTCGCGAAGCACCATTATTTCCAGCTCCCAGTGGGCGGCGTGATTTATGCTGCTCGAAGCTCTTTGGCGCTTCTTCTCTGAACGCGTGGGTCCCCGAGAAAGAAAGAAGAGAGAGAGAGAGTGTGTGAGGACGGGGCGGGAAAGAGAGATGCAGAGGGAAGGCCGCCAGTGGTAAGTGGGCGCTCACCCTTCTTGCAGACCGGCCAATTAGCCTAATTACTGGGGTCAAACTAATTGCTTTTCCGCGCAGTCGACTGCGCATCAGTTAGCGGCACCCTGTGCGAGCCCGGCCTCGCCAAGAGGGCACTGGGAGTCGTTCTCGAGCAGCGGTTCCCAATGACGCACCACACCTCAATTCATGTATATAAACACACTCACACACACACACACACATCTATTTTGAAATCAACCTTCGAAAAATGTCACTGCTCCTACCTGCGTATATTTTGACGGGCACACTGACTGGCATGCGTCCAGTAAAGTTGGCAACAACGGAGGAAAACCAGTTACATGTTTTAACGTCAAATTAAAAGTGTTAGGTTAGTAGTTGGGAATACTTAAATTATTTCATTTACCTTCTGTTTTAATTCATGTAATTACGTGTAAGAATAAACAATTTAAAATAGTTTTTTTTTTATAATTTTTTTTACGGACGCAGAAATAAAGTGATCAGGCCCGTGGCAATGTTAATTTTACATATGGCGGAAGAATACACAACGCGCATACAATTATATCTTAAGCAGGGTTTTCCAATGGGCTCAATTTATAGTGAACAGCATTTACACACATACGCATACAAATACAACAGGTGCTTTTGACTAACATTGGGGCCGCGGCGATGTAATGGTTAGACTACTCTCCTTCCACCTAGGCGAACAAGCTTCGATTCCCGGCGGGGTCACTCCGATGGACTTTCGCATGTGGTAATCGTGCCGGACGATGCCGCTGGCCATCTTGTTTTCACGGGGATCTCCCGTTTCCCCCGCCCTTTCATTCCAGCGTTGGTCCATACTCACCTCACTTCACCCTCATCGGTTCTCACGACCTCGTTGATAAGAGCCGCCTAAAACTCTTCACCCACTCACTCACTTGGGCCAACGCCAACTAACTCCGGCGGGTTATTCCTTGCGAAAAAAAAAAAGACGAAAACACACCTGTCACTTTTCCCCTAAAGTGATTATTACAGGAGTTATGTGCTAACAAATATCGAATTTTAAAATTGCCTTTCGTTCAAAATATTAGAAACTACTTGTGAGCAAGCAACAGTCCGGGGAACGATGTTTTATGGAAATGAGATCTTACACCTCTTTGAACACGATCGGCAGTATCATCTTCCTTCGTGGTGAAAATAAGGACTGGCTTCTTTATTTGTGGATGAAACTTTGTAACCCTAAGATGTAAGCAATTTGTTTAAGACAACTTATGAATCAGCACGCGTAAATTGACAAAAACTGGTCGCCTTCTTGGAACACGCTCGGGTGAACATTTTACGAGAAATCCATGCTTAATTAATCCCCAAAACAGCATTTCCGTTGCCTGGCAGGTAGACAACCAACACATCACAAGAATAATTTTCAGTTAGAATTTTGCAGGAGCGCACAGTCTCCTTAAAAATAATTTTAGTGGTAAGTGTATAAACGTTTCCGTTTTACATTTTCGTGACGACGAACGTGAGTGTGGGAGTACAGCGAAGAACGAGTTACTCGTCAAGTAAAGTGTGGCTGTGTTACAGGAGAGTAACAGTTCATTTTAAAATATATAATTCCAATAATAATTCAGCAAGTGATTGTGTTAATTTCTGCGAGGCGACAGACGATTATGTGAATATTAGCTGTAAATTGCAAGTAGTCGACATTTATTATCAATATATCAGGACTGCACGGAATTATTTTTGGATTGTATGTAAATAAATAAGGAAATTATTATTAACTCTTTTATTCAATTTATAGCTCTGTTCCTTAAAGAACCTTGCTATGTCCACGGTATTTAAGAAATGTTAGCAATATTTACGTACACAAATCATGGTCTACCTCGGTAGTAAGGAGAGAAGAGGACGTTACAAGTGGAGGTAAAGACTGTGAAAGAATATGAAAACCTCTTGCAGTACACAAGTGGGATTTTGTGCTGTTATACGTTAAACATTGCTCATCAAGAAAGCGAGGATATTTAACACGTTAACCTACCACATCACAAAATTCGCCACCCGATTTCACGCAATTTAATGTGTTGGGTTAAGTATGGCCAAATTTTTAGTGGCAAAATAATAAACACGATCTCACAGTACAGAAAAAAGTGTATCTTGGTGCAATTGGTAAACTCGCATAGTATTCGCTTCGAGAGAATAACACTTATTTATGCAGGTGAAGCTGAATTGTGCAAGTCTATCCATTGTGTTGTAGTGAGGTTGTTCACTAAATTTAGCGATAGTATATCGCAATGTATACATTAAGCATGTCATTCCAGACGAAAATGCTTTGAGACGTGTAATTTAATAGCCTATGTGATCGTGTAGCACTTTGTAGTATTTGTTGGTTTGGTACAACCAAATTAATTTGTTCCAGTTTAAGTGTTGAATCGCTTCAATGAGTTCCTAAAACAAATGCATGTTTTCCTCAAAGTCGCACACATTTTGTCTCTCAAACTAACGTCTGTTTGCCAGTAACAGGCAGAATGATGTAGATAACCAAATACATTTTTAAACTGCAGTGTTCATTATTTAAGTATATTTAAAATAAATCAAGTCATGTTTGTATTTACAGAATTTAAAAGTGCTCCAAACTATTTCATTATTTCAATGCAAATAAATAATTTTTTCAGACATTAAATTTTATTATACGCAACAAACGACAACTTTTATGTTTGCCATAAAAATACTCTTTTTAAACTATATAACTTGGTTACAGGTAGTGTATGTGTGGGTAATCTGGCGCAATGTATTTTAAATGGGAGCTGTGCGGCTGCTGTGCGGTTGCGGCTGCGGCTGCTGTGCGGCTGCGAGCCACCCACGTGCTTATACGTGAATAATATATACATTGGGAGCTGTGCGGCTGCTGTGCGGCTGCTTTGCGGATGCGGCTGCGAGCCACCCACGTGCTTATACGTGTCTAATATATACATTCAAGCCATATGCATCGGTTATGCATGTCGCGGGACTCTCAGTTCGTAACACGAAACTATTAAAAAATTTATTTTCTATCGATTAATGACCTGAGTTTTGGAAGTCATTTTAGCAATTGGTCTTACATTACTTTTTCACTTTTTAGTATTCATGTGTAGTTTATACAGAGTTTTAAGCAATATACTTCGGGTGGGTATTGCGTAGGGACCCGTGTTCGAAGCCCAAAGCAATAAAATATATTAATTTTCACTCGGTCTTATAATATATCAGACGGCGTTTTCCGAGTGATGGGAGAACGTATGTATAGAACTGCGATGCATGCGGATACCTTAGTTGTTGCTCAGATGTTGGGAAGTTAACATCGAAGTGAAGATGAATTGCAACTACGAAGGCCTTCGCTTGAAGTCAACGATCGTGGAGCCGCAAACTGCATCATCACACCTGATTGTCGTCAGTGCCGATTCTGCGATAGAGTTTTTACATTCGGTCAAAATGCTCGGCGACATGAGAGAACCGCCTGAACAAAGAGTCATTTTTTCATGAGGATACATTACAACAGTGGCCACATGCAGTTTATGCAAAACTACACATTGAAGAACCACATCAAGAACTGCATGGATTGGTCTTTTGAGAGCCAGCAAGTGATGTCGTCAATACCTCTTGCTTCATCGATGGGTACTGATTCTGCAGACGGTTACGATGGGAGAGTTAATGCCAAAGATTGCATTTATGCAGTAGAGTTGGTTTGCGCAGAATGTACACTTGCAAGACTTTCGCGTAAAATCGAAGAACTTGAAAATAAACGGTTGTGGGCCCCAAATACTGATGTCCATACAACTCCTGCTACAAAGAATAGCATTCTTGATATTGAGGATGAAGCAGGAGGTGAAGACGATCATGAAGACTGCACTGATGATGACTATGACGATAGTGATAAAACTGAAGATGATGGCAAATTTCTGGATGCACTGATATACCCCTCTATCACATTAGCATCAATGAGCGACATGAAGATGTCGGAAGATGCGGAGAATACTGACTACCTATTTCCCGAAGACCCGACGAACTCGATGATAGACTCAGACATTTTTTTGACCCTCAAAATTACTGGTACCTCTCACACATAGTTGATATATCTTCATTCTCATCAGACAGCTGAAGAGGTGGGGTAATATCGCATGATGTGATGAACTGCTTTCTTCTGAAATTGTAATTTGTGAAATAAGAATAAATTATTTTTTACAAAATAGTTGTGTTTTAATTTTTTTTGTGTTTCGTATCCTTTTATTCCTCACAACTTCAAAGTGGTTCTTTGAGCACTCAGAATATTAAGGTAAATATCTACATGCAGATTATTAATGGAAACTTTATGTATAAAAAATGCATGGATACTGGACTGCGTGAAAAAACGTAAATTCAGTCAACATGTACAAATTTGTAGATGATGAATGAATGGAATTTCTGTATTTAATGGGGAGGGGGGATGCTACATACCGAAGGATTGATCGAAGGAACGAACGAGGGATTGGGATTGATTGCAGGATTGGTGAGGCTTGGAGAGGGTTGCTAAGGATTGGTGCGGAGGATTGCGCAGGTTTGTTGAGGATTGGTTAGGATGATTGTTGAGGACTGGTGGAGATTGGCATGGAGGATTGCGTAGGATTGCTGGGAATTGGTGCAGAGGATTGTTGAGGATTAGTGCATATTGATGCGCAGGATTGTTGCGGAGGATTGTTGAGGATTTTTGCGGATTGGTGCGGAAGATTGTTGAGGATTGGTGTGGATTGTTGCGGAGGATTGTTGAGGATTTTTGCGGATTGGTGCGGAGGATTGTTGAGGATTGGTGTGGATTGGTGCGGAGGATTGTTGAGGATTTTTGCGGATTGGTGCGGAAGATTGTTGAGGATTGGTGTGGATTGTTGCGGAGGATTGTTGAGGATTTTTGCGGATTGGTGCGGAGGATTGTTGAGGATTGGTGTGGATTGGTGCGGAGGATTGTTGAGAATTGGTGAGGGTTGGTACGAAGCATTGCAGAGTATTGGCGAGAATTGTTGCGGATTGCAGATTATTGAGATTACGGGAGGATAGATAACTGTGAAGAGCACGAAAGATAAGAGTATCACCCGACATTCTCTCGTACATTCTAAGTCTCAAGGGTCTTTTGGTTAGTAAACCACAAACAATTATGATTTAAAAAATGTCGGTAGATGCTGATCCATACCATGATTATATCATACTTTTGCAGAGTCACTACTCATATAATGGGCTTGGATAGGTCACATATACATACATTTAAATAATCTGTGTACCATATTTATGTCAACAAAACAGCCGAGGCAGAGAATAATTTGCAAATTCCAACATCGTGTATTAATTAGACTTCAAGAGAGGAGACCGGAAATGTAGTAACGGAATCAGAGATTTTTGCATGTACAATTTTGGTATGGATGAACGAAAAATACTTAAATATTTTACATAAAATAAAAAAAGTTAAATGGAAAAATTAATACAAAATTTTGATTTAACATACCCTGTGCCTATAAAACCAATATGGCTACCAGAAAAAAAACATATACTTGAAATGCTAGTGGGCGTAACTGCTGAGCACCTTCGGGGGCATTCGACAATCCCGGGTCCAGGGCTTCAAAGCACCCCCTGAGTCGAGCCGAAGACTGCCGAGCTCACTGTAGTCGGTCCTCAGTTGGTGGCAGCCGCACAGCTCCCATTTAAAATGCATTGTGCCCGACTCCCCATAACTACACTACTTGTATTCAATAAAACCTTTATTTAACATGGCTTTAACATTTAATTTTGTTGACATGAACAAACATTGTTTGTCCCAAGTATTTATTTTTCCATTATGGAGACTAGTGTGTCTAATATCAGTATGGCGATGCTGTGATGTGACAGATCTAAATCTCCGTGAAACAAAGTTTGCAGTGTGCATTGTTTTATCTGTATTATTATATCTAACTCGATAATTTTGTAATTTTATACGTTTTCACAGATATTCCTTTATTGCATTATTATGTAATTATATATAAACATCAATTTATAAATATATAATTATATTTTTATAACAATGTATAAATAACTTTCATGATAGTATACAGAGTATATGTGGTGTTTGTACGACGTAGTATGTACCGTTAGCACAGGTTTACATATAACTTTGTTAATTGCAACATAAATTATAGAACGTTTTAAGGTATGTAAAATAAACTAACAAATACCCATTTTAGACTACTAAAATGAGGAGAGATACTTTTTTGTAGCTATTTTCACAAGTTTAATTCTTTAAAATTGATGTTTTTACTCTAAAATTAAAACTTGGCGATGTCGCTACGTTTGCCCAGGACCGGCATATTACATATTACCAAGTCTAAATTACATATCTAAACTACTATTAAGGTATTTTCAATTTGTTTTATCAAAAAACCTTAAGCCAGCAGAAATAATAGAATTCAGTGCTACGAATGAGACGGAACCTACACAATTACTACATATTCCGTCCATATAATCTTCTTACAATGTGCCCATCTCACAAAGTACTAAAACGTTGAAATTCAAAAGTTCTTATTGTACCAGAGCAATCTGTTTTTACTTTATGGTGTTAGGCTAAATATTAACGTAGAACGTTTATTCACAGGTTCTTAAAAAATACCAAGAGGCCGTAAATTGTAAAACTTTATAGAAGTTGTTTTATTGTGTGCAAACTTTAGTGCTACCGTGTAACTTATCTTTTGCCATCAAAGTCCCCGGGGACCCGAGAAATCTCCTTGCAACACCTGGACCAAATAAAAGCTGATGTTTGGCTTCGAGTTTATCGCACCTCAGCCGTTGTCGGAAATCGCTTTATGTCAGGTTTAATGTGGTCGCTGCCATCAAGTTACCCGGCTACGTGAAAACTAGTCGTGGCGCAGTTTATGGGGGATGACCGTTAGACGTGCAGGGGAAAGAGGTCGATGACAGGACGCGAATACATCTGCAGAGCTGGCAGGGTCGGAGAAGAACGCCTCGGGAGCGATAAAACGCTCTTTATTGCTTTCCCGCCAATCTCGCTTTCTGGGGGAGGGGGAAGGGCAGTTTTATGAATTTTGAAAACTCGCGACTACGTCTCAAAGTCGACGTAGTGAAGTCCTCACCAGTTAGTTCACGGGCATCAAACTGCGACAGCGTTCGTTTGAAGGCTTACTCGCTGGGAAATGCAATCTTCCAACTTCCAAACGGATCGACGAGTTTCCACCTTTACTCCACTTCCGTTTTCCGCTATTTGCAGTCCTTCCCTGAAAACTTGGAGATCTTCCAGTCTTCGACGATAAGTTGTAACGGCGAAAACAGGCTGTATTTAGTACCTACTTGGTATTAACAGATGCTGATTGACACTTTTAATTTCTTCTCCTATTTTAATGGTTTATCATCGTCGGCAACAAGAAAACTCTCATTCTCCTCCCCCCACCAATTCCTCTTTACCCTTCCAGTGAGTTGAAATGTAAACAATACAAACAATAACGGAAAGACTAAAATTAAATTTACCTCATTTTAAAGACCTCGCAAAATAATACAAATAACACACAACTTGCAAGCGTGTTGTAAGTTTGCAATTGATATCCCCATTTCAGAATATTAATACTGGGGATTTACAGAAAAGAGAAATGGGAAAATATGCTTTCAGAATATTTTTTCCCAAAGCAGAAAATCAATAAGCGTTTGTTTGTACTGCGGCAGACTGAAAGTAAACATAACATTTGCCCTTTGCTTCACCAGCCCGGAATTTGGATTTTAAAATCAATTTTTATTTTGTAAGATTGATTAAGTCGCGCACGACAGAGCCAAATACTTGGCAGATTTAAGGAAATAAAATATTTGAATATGAATACCCCTTAGGACAATACGATAAAAATGTCATGGTCTAACTACTATTGCTCAGCACTTTATAGATAAAGGTCGATTATACGTATCGATTGTATTCAAATAGTCTTATGTTTTAACAATATAACTATATATGCAAGGTAAAGCAGCATGATATTCGCTTTAAAGTCCACCCAGGGTGGAGAACATTTCAAAGAAAAGTTTCTATACTGTTCATCTCCCTGTTAACAGAGTGTGTTTAGGTGTGTGTATGTGTATATATATAGATACATACACAGCACAGAAGAATTTCTAGTAGTTTTCCGTGATGTCGGACCAAAGATACAGACATAAAATTAAGTTATTTCAAATATATTTTAATTACAATACGTAGTCTGTAACAATCATGTTTTCAAAATTCTTTGTGATTTGCAGATGTATCACTTTGAAGTATTCTGTTATGAGACAAAACTAAGAATTTGAGAGCATAGTTAAAAAAATTATTATAATGACAGTTTCAGCGGCAATTTAAACTTTTGCAGATGTATTTTGTGTAGTAAGCGAGAACGGTTCCCTATCTACCTGAAAAAAAACAACATTTAGAATGGTTTTTTTTTAAAAGCTGGTTTGTTGTTTCTCCCTGACGCGACAGACAGCTAAGTACCATCCCTGGACGGAATATTTCACCCCGCTTGACCCGTTCTTCTCTGACGTTTTACGGGTTGGCGGGCCCCGACCCCCAATAAAACGGATCCAGGTTCGACACCGAACTTTTGTCCCGCTGTGCGACAGGTTTTACGACGCTGTGCGACAGAAC